>PVKE010050013.1:0-11081 GCA_004027555.1 Craseonycteris thonglongyai | reverse complement strand
AAAAAGGAACCCTCATACACTGCTGGTGGGAATGTAAACTGGTACAACCACTATGGAAGGCTGTATGGAGATTCCTCAAAAAATTACGAATGGAATTACCATATGACCCAGCCATCCCTCTACTGGGCATCTACTCAAAAACCCTGAAAACCTTAATCTTTAAAGATGTTTGTACCCGCATGTTCATCGCAGCACTGTTCACAGTGGCCAGAACATGGAAACAACCAAAATGCCCTTCGATAGATGACTGGATAAAGAAGATGTGGTACATTTACACAATGCCATACTACTCAGAGATAAGAAACGATGAAATACAGTCATTTGTGGCAACATGGATGGACCTAGAAAACATCGTATTAAGCGAAATAAGTCAGACTGAAAGAATTCGGAAAAATATGACCTCACTTATAGGTGGAATATAAAACTGAAAGTAACAAAGACAGAGAGACCTATGGACACACTGAGGAGTTGGATGGTTAACTGAGGGAATGGGAGGAGGGAGGAGGGAGAGTGGGAGGGGAGGTGGGAGTGGGCACCTGCATTATGGACACACTTAATAGTTTGGTGGTTACCTGGAGAGGGGGAAGGTGGAGGAGGGGGAGTTGGTGGGGTTAGGTGGGATTGGACACCGGATTTATGGTGATGGAATGGGAGCTGATTCTGGGTAGTGGGCACATTTTGCGATGTATGGGTAATGTGATGTGGACTTGTACATCCGGAAACTACCTAATAGTTACCAATCAATGTCACCCCATTAAATTTAACAATAAAATAAAATAAAATAAAAATAAATAGCCCGAAACAAAAAGAGGGGAGTGGCCTGGCTTGAGAGTCTTGCCAATTGTTTTAAAATACCTCTATTTCTTTTTTCTTCAATTGTTCCCATCTCAGGCTTCAGCATCCTCATTTGCCTCTTATATCTTTTAGAGAAGAACTTAGAAATTTACTGAGAATCAGAAAAAAACAAAAAGACATTTTTTAGTATGGTGCCTTCCTCCAGAAGCTCAACATTGTATTTACATTCCTTAGAGATGAGCATCAGAAGTCCTAGGGTTAAATTTGCATTCCTTAGAGATGGGCATCACAGTTACCAAGGCCTCTCTGATTGCATAAATTTTACTAACTATTCTGTCTCACCCTGAGTAATCCTTCTTGAAGTGATTTTTTTTTATCATACTTTTAAGAATGTTTGGCTTTGAATTCTTTTTTTTATTATTGTTTTTGACAGAGAGAGAGAGAAAGAGAGAGAGAGATACAGAGACACAGAGAGAACTGAGCTGGGGGCACTCCCCAGTTCAGCACATGGGTCCACACAGGCCCAGGCTGGGATTGGATCCTGGGACCCCAGCGCTGCAAAGCGAGTGCTTAACCCACTGAACCACCCTGGCTTTCCCAGCTTTGAATTTTTACCCCCATGTCCTTGAAGTCCTGAGGTACAAATTGGTTCTTTCTGAATTGCTCTGGGAGGTGAAGGCACTTTATTCCAAGTATCTCTGATGCCTCCACTCCTTTAAGACACACAATTCCCAGAATTCTCGATCCCTAATGGGAGTCAAGAAAACTCTGGTTGTGAAAATGCATAAACTCTGTATGGAAGAGGGGTCCGATCCCTGCGTCCAAGCCCCAAGAAACTAGAGAAGACTTAAGGGACCCCAGACCTGGTCTTCCTTTAACCCTTCCAATTAGAGATAAAAATGCTGAGGGAAGACGGAGAGGAGGCAGAAAAAGTGACACAGGAGCGGGTGGGTGGTGCTCGCTTATGCCCTTAAACTCACTCTGGAGGCCTCTCAGACTGTCAACCTGCCAAGCTGGGAGCCTGGCGCCTTGACAAAAGGGATAGATTTGTGGTGGGAAGACTACCTTTGCTACCAACTCCTGTACATCCATGGGCAGGGAACAAGTGGACTTTCTCAAAGAATCTACAGGCCCAAGAGCTTGAACAGAAGATCCTTCCTGCCATGAAAATTCTCCTGGAAATTTTCCCAATGTGTTCCTTTCCTTCACTGGAGCCACAAGACAGACGAAGGGTGGGTGCCTCCAATGGAGACCATGCAGATGACTTTCTGATTGTGTCCCTGATGGGAACTTAGGCATGTCTTGGCTAATGTGCACCCATGTAAATCCTGGGCAAGGTCACAATGAGGTGAATCACCTTTATGCCATACAATGCTGCTATGGAAATATGGGGTTATGCCCACTCAAACCCCATAATCTTGTATCCATGGGGTCACAGATTTGTCACAGTCACACATGCAATCATTCAGAGGTTAAAACAGTGCCTCACCACTTTGGGAGGTCCCTACCTGGCGGTCTCTCAAGGAAACTGGGTAAACAGTGCCTTCACTCACTGGAAAGGTCTTTACCCAGCAGCCTCTTAAGGAGATCAGGGAAACAGTGCCTTCCCCTCAGGAGAAGGCCTTTCATTACCTTCCCCAACCTGGGAAGATCTTTACCTGGCAGCTTCTCATTGAGGCTGGGGAAACAGTGCCTTCCCCACCCGGAAAAGTCTTTACCTGGTGGTCTCTCAAGAAGACAATGAGAGGTGATCAAGTTCCTTTTCTGTATGACAGACAGGCCTGACTGGACCCTGGGTCTTGGGATTTTACCTTATTTTGATGTTCAGATTGATGGGTTGCCCTTCTCTTTAATTGAGTCCATCTGGGGCCAGTTTATCTGGGGCAGAGGGGAGTCATTGGAGAAGGATGTCTGGAAAAATGTACCAGGTGGCGCCACCTTGTTCAGTACTTGGGTCCCCCCACCCCAGTGATGCCTGGCCACTGGCTTGATGGCTCAAGGGGCCAGTACAGTTGGCTTACTAATCAGGAAACCAGAAATGTTGCAGAAACTGCATGCCAAGAATTAAGTGCCACTCAGAGAGTTGGGAAACTCATAACCCTAGCGGGCTGAGAGAAGTTCATATTCCAAATTCTGAACCCTGTTTGCAAGGTGTATGAGGTTTATATAGGGTGAATAACAGATAATTTTTCAACAGTGCTATACATCCCAAAAGACAAAGAATAAACTCTTCAATATTATAAGTCTTCCTTTTCCCACAGTCATGTATGTAGGCCTTGCAGATGCAGGTGCAGGACATGGTGAGGTTACAGAAATAAAGGCAGGAAGCAAGTGAGGCTACAGAAGCAGAGGCAGGAAGTACTCAGTGATACCGGGCTTTGTCCATATCAATAGAATTATTATTGTGTGCTTCTTAAAAATGGCTCATCAACCAATCAAACTTCTAACAGTAATTTCTTAGTTGAATGCTGAAAATAAAAATAACATTATATATATATAGCATTGCTTTAATAGTAGCTAAATTTAAATAATTTCTGAAATGATTCCAACTTAGTTATTTAAATGTTTCTTAGATTAAGTATCCCAAATATATACTATACTAAAAATATTTAACATGATTTACTGGACATGTTTTTATACCCAAATGATAACTTATTTAGATTTTTTTTAGTGGTGTCATTTGATAGAAAGAAAGAATGTACTTTGTTAACAAAGATACTACATTTGGATTTTTCCTGCCAAACATTTTTATTAAAATATACTTAACAAAGTTTTCATATGTGAGAGATAAAACACTATTTTGTGTCACTCATTACTCAACATTCACTCATTAAAATATATCTGAATTTATATTGTTTATGAGCACCATGCTAGGCAATATAGACTCCTTTTTTAACAGTTGATACTTCTTTTCTACCTTTCTATGAATAAGAATCAGTCCTCACCCTCAAAATCTGAGTTTAAAATTAATCCTGGAAATAGTGTTTATTTTGACAGGGAATGTAAAAGTTGACATTTCCATAGAAGCATGCTTTTTCTTTAGTAGTAACAGAAAAGAAAAAAAAATACATAAAAGACTGATTTAATTATACCAGTATTTCCAATTACATCAAAGTGACTCAGAATAAAAACATACTTCATAGGTTTATACTATAAGGTTTATATTCTGTACTGCAATTAAGTATAGGATTGGGCTGATAAATTTTGCCTCCATTGTAACATCCTTATTATATTAGATATGTTTGGTTATAATTGTTTCTGTGTAGGTACATGGTATCTTCCTCCATTGTTCTTGACTTTGCAAACACAGATGCTTACAATTTTTGGATTGAAAATGACTGAGGTGAGGTGCATTAGCAAAATCAACAGCCCTTTTCCCCACCAGATTAGCACTTTTATCACAGCAATTTCTCATGAACTAGATAGTGAATTAAAAGAAAATATTTTAATTACAGTATATATTGCAAAGAAAGTTAGTAAGCTAATAATTATGACTATAAAACTGGTAAGCATTTTTATTTGCAGATTTTAGTATTTTGAAATTGAACTGCATCACTTAAAATGTGAATAAGTAAAAAGAATACAAAGTGATCAAAATTCTCCAGCTAAGTCATGACAAACTCTCTTTGTTTGAACCTGATTTAGCGAGTAGTTACTTGCATTTCTCAGAATGCATTTGCACACCTACATTTTGGGGAAAGCATTTGGCTGATTTTGCAGGAAAGTACTGATTTTTCCTGCTGCCTAAATCACTGGTTAAAATTTCCATTGTTTCTGCTCAAACATTTTGGAAATAAATATGAGTCTAAGTTCAAAATCCAAATGCTTAAACAGAAAATATTTTTTTATTAATTTTATTTGATTTTATTTCATTATTACTAATATCCAGAAAGCTATTTTAGTACAATGTGCATCCAAGAAGGATTTTGGAAATAAATATTAATATATGCAATACTGATAAATGACAAAATTCCAAAAAAAAAAAAAACATGTTTAGGTAAGGGGGATTTATTTAGTACCTCAGTTTTTTACTCTCTTTATTAGTCATCAAGAATCTTTTCTGCCAGGCTCTGGGAGTACAAAAATGAGCAGGATACAACCCAGGTCCTTAGAAGCTCATATTTTATTACTGAAACAGTTAACATCCAATTTGAATACCATGTATATATGATGTAATAGAAGTATGTTTAACATACCATAAGAAATACATAGACAACTTGCCTCAGTCTGTGAGAAATCCTTAGAGAATGTTGCCTAAAGCAGGTAATCTGGAGACCAGAAAAAGGTAGGACAGAAATAGTTTTCCATAGTGAAAACTAGTGCTGTCTCTCCCCAAGCTGAAAGTGTGCCTCTAGCCAGTTAGGATGCTTCCATTCTTATAAGCAGTCATCTCTTTATGATTGGCTGCATGAAGTGATACTGAACAATATTTAGGGGGCATCTGTAGGCAGTGGGATTCTAAAAATGCTTAGGAGAACACTAAAAATGGCCACATAGAGATATTTCCTCTTTCTGACTTTGCATGTTTCTATGAGAAAATATAATGCTAAGAGCTGCTACAGTTTTGTTATCACTCCAAGAAGAAAAAAAAAATTGAGAAGAGTCAATTAAACGGAACACAGTCAAAAGCTTTTTTGTTACATTTGGTATTTGTAAGCATAATGACATAAGATGTCTTTACTAACTGGTCAAGGGAATCCAAAACAAACAAACAAGCAAACAAATATACATATACATATACATATACATATGTATATGTATATGTGTATATGTGTGTGTATAAATGTGTGTGTATAGTAGTTACCTTATCAATACACAATTTTAATCAGCCAAAGGGGATATAGAACAGTCAACTTTAAATGAGAACCTATCTTCTATTGATCTATTTAGTTCTGAAATTTTACCTTAAATTATTCACTCTTTTTTATTTTGATAGAAAAACTTAAATATAATTGCATAGGTTCACTTATTATGCTAGCTTATGCAATAATGCATATTATTCACATGATTACATGATAAACAATGTAAAGGGTAAGAATTAAAGAAGGGTTGTTGATGTTTAGAAAAGAGCTTTAGAATCTAAGAACCTACTCAAGGGTACAATTCAAAGGAACAACAAAAGTAGAAGTGAAATTAAAACAAGACCAAATTTGACTACTTCATAATTTTGTCTAGCTGTGAGTATAAACACAATGTTTAAGCTAAAATCTGTTTCATTCAAGAAAGATAAATTTTATTTCTAAAATTATTATATTTTCCTATTTCCTTATTAATCAAGTCTATTGTCAACAGGGTGCAAGTTAGAAACATTCCACAATAGTATTTCCAGGTCTATTATAAAATATCAATCACAAATTGTTGCCATTATTGAAAATTATTACATGTGAGAGTTGTAGCTGATATGTATTATCTCATTTTATACTAAAAAAAAAAAACTAAAGCTGATATAGTCTTTATAATTCTTAGATTCAATTGACCAAAATTATAGAACTTACAAGTAGCAAAAGCAAGATTTAAACCCAGGCTTTTTGAATGTGTGTGATCTTCACCACTAGGTGTAATGTATGACTCCTAAGAAGAAACATGTTAGCAATTAGCTAAGAGTGTGGCATCTCTTTTCTCTAGAGATGTTTTTAAATAATTTATTACAGTGACATTGATTAGTAAAGCTACATGGGTACCAAGTACACAATTTTACAATACATTGTCTGTGTTGCATTGTGTGCTCACCATACAGAGTCAGTTTTTCTTCCATCACTGTACATTTGACCCCACCCTCTCTCCTTTCCTACTCCCTGCTATCTTACCACTCAACTAACCACTGAACTATTAACCATGTTATTGATTTTTTGTTGTTGTTGCTTTTAGTTTTATATTCCACATATGAGTAAAGTTATATGGTTCTTGAATTTTTTCTGCTTGACTTATTTTATGTGGCATGATGATCTCAAGGTCCATCCATGTTGTCACAAATGGCAGTATTTTTTTTATGACTAAATAATATTCCATTGTGTATACATACACAATTTTCTTTATCCAGTCATTTTCAAGGGTCATTTTGTAGTTTCTGTGTCTTAGCCACAGTGAACAATGCTATAATGAACAAAAAGATACATATTTCTTTGCAGATGCTGGTTTTCAATTGTGTGATGCACATACCCAGAAAAGAGGTTGCTGGGTAATATGATAAGTTGATTATAAATTGTCTGAGCAATTTTCATACTATCGTCCATAGTGGTGGCCCAATTTACATTTCCAACCAACAAAGTATGAGGGTGTCTCTCTCTTCACAGTTTCTCCAACACTTATTTTTTGTCTTGTGGGGATAGCAATTCTAATAGACATGAGGTAACATCTCATTGTGGTTTTGATTTGCATTTTTATAATAGCTAGTGAAATTGAACATTTTTAATATACCTGCTGGTAATATCTATGTCTTCTTAGAAGAAATGTCTGTTCATTCCTTTGCTTCATTTTTATTTGGGCTGTTTATTTTGGTTGTTGAGTTCTGTGAGTTCTTTATATATTTTGGAATTTAGACCCTAATGAGAGGCTAGTTTGTGCATATATATATTTTTTTCCTATTCAGTTGGCTTTCTCTTTATTTTATTGGTTTTTATTGTTGTTATTGTTGGTTTGTTAGTTTTGTTTCTTGGTTTTGTTTTATTGTTTGTTTGTTTGTTTTGCTGTGCAGAGTGTTTTAGTTTGATAGTGTCCCATTCATTTTGTCTGTTTGTTTGTTTGCTTTTACTTTTCTTGCCTTTGAGGTCAAACGCATAAAGTACTTCCTAAACCCAAAAATAATATGTTTGTTACCAATGTTTTCTTGTATACAGTAGATTACTTAGGTTGTATTGACTTAATTTTGGTATATGGTGACAGTTTGAAGTACAAATTCATTGTTTTGCACATAATTTTCAATTTTTTCTGAGCACCATGTAATTAGCAGGCTTTCTTTTTCCTGCTGTGTGTGTTTCAATCTTTTGCAAAATATTATCTGTCCATATACATGTGGGCTTGTTTTTGAAATTTTAATTTTATTCCATAGGTCTGTGTGCCTATTTTTCCGCCAATATAATTCTGTTTTGATTAGTGAGGCTTTGTAGTATAGATTGAAATCAGGAAGAGTGATGCCTCCAGCCTTATTCTATTTCTAAGATTATTTTAGCAACTCAGGGACTTCTGTAATTCCATATAAATCTAATGATTTTTGAATCTATATCTTGAAAAAAAAAATGCCTGTGGGATTTTGATGGGAATGGCACTAAATGTGCATATTGCTATGGATAAGATGGCCATTTTACTATGTTGACTTTTAAAATCCATGAACATGAAATACCTTTCCATTAATTTTTGTCTTTTCAATATCTTTTAATAGTGTCTTATAGTTTTCACTATATAAGTCTTTCATGAACTTTATTAAGCTTATTTTAAGGTGTCTTGTTCTTCTTTTTGCTATTGCAAAGGTTGTTGTTTTGGCATTTTTCTTTTTCTTTTTTTTTTTCTTTTCTTAAGAATGAGACTAAGAGATCAAAGATGGCGGCATGAGAGGAGAACGCCGATAACTGCCTGGGAAGGGAATTGTGAACAGATGGGAATCCACAGGGGAAACCCTGAGAAAAAACCTCAACTAAGAGAACCACACAACTCAGAACAACACGCAAAGGCTAGAGAAAAAAGGGGAGAGCGGAAGAGGAAAAGGGAAGCAGCAGTTCGGGGACAGAGACTCGGAGCGCGGCCCGGGCTGGCAAAAACAAAGGGGGATTGGAGAACTATGGTCAAAGTGGAGCTGGATCAAGGGTGGGCTGGAAGCCGAGACCTAGGGAGCGTGGAATTCCCACAAGATTGTGGACAATTTAACATCCGAACTCAAGGGACAGCACACAGCGCCCTAATCAGATCACAGAGCCTATAGTGTAACAGGGACTGTGGAGCAGGTGGCTGCACTTCCCGGCGGGTGGGGTGAGAGCAGGGTACCAGCCCACAACAGCTCAGCACCCCTGATTTACGGAGGAGATTGACTGTGAAGGAGCGCCTTCTGAAGACAGGGCTCTTGGAGTGAGGGCTGGGGCTTGAGTGGGCATAGCTGCATTGGATGTGTTTGGAGTGGGTCCAGCGGTCTCAGCAGAGCCGGGAGCGTAGAACGGCTGCCACTCCAGCTACGGCCTGTGCACACAGGGCTTTTGGCGCCCCACCCACTGGGGTGCTGCAGCACTGCTGCATGCGCGCACCTGGGCTCTCGGCGCCCCACCCACAGGGTTGCTGCAGCACCGCTGCTTGCTTGCTAGCACACAATTGGGCTTTTGATGTCCCGCTCACCAGGCCACTGCAGCACCGCCGCCAGTGTGCAAGTGTGCAACTGGACTTTCGCTGCCCCACCCACTGGGCTGCTGTGCATCGCTGCGTGCAGGCACCCGGGCTTTCAGCGCTCTGCCCAACGAGCTGCTGCAGTACCACTGCCTGCTTGCCAGTGTGCTACCGGGCTTTTGGCACCCTGCTCACCAGGCTGCCGCAGCGCCGCTGCCTCTGCGCAAGACCGGCTTTCGGCGCCCTGCCCACCAGGCTGCTACAGCAATACTGCCTGCTTGCGAGTGTGCAACTGGGCTTTTAGCTTCCCACCAACTGGGCTTCTGGGGCATTGCAGCTCGCGCAAGCAACTGGGCTGCCGACCGGGTAACTGCGGTGTCTTTGCCTGTGTGCGGGACTGCATGGCCGACCGGAGTCTCTGCCAAGCCCCAGCCCATCCAAGTGCTGCCCTGTGGGTGTGGCTTACAGATACACTTGAAGGAGGGACAGCCAGGAGGAAGAGAGAAAGACCAGAGCTCCTGCGCCCCGCCCGCACTGAACCACCAGCCCCTCTGCTGAAAGAGGAATCTACTATTGTGTCTCAGGCCCACTCTAGCTCCTACTTACATGCCCCCACCCCGGGCCACACCATTACTACCCTGCTGTCTAACAGCTAAGACAGCAACCTGAAGTGCCCCAGTACACAGAAACCTGTCTGCTTCCCCCCAAACCTCTCCCAAAGTCTCCTTCTCCCACAACTGAGCCCAAAAGAAAAAAATAAAGAGAAGCCCATCTGATAGGCAAACGCCCAGAGGGAAAACAGACTCATGTGTAAAGCAAAAAAAACGACATCAAACACAATGCACACCTCAGAATCCAAAAGCCCCTCCAGAAGATCAGGGGCAGTCTTTAGTAAAGGACCTCGCACACTTAGAATCAAATCTAAGTGAAACAGAATTCAGAGCTGCATTAATCAAGACACTCAGAGAGCTCACTCAATGCTGGCAAAGTACCCAGACACAGTTAAATGACCTCAACAAGGAATTATCTGAGCAAAATGAGTACTTTACCAACAAAATTGAGAAGCTAGAGCAGAACCCAAAGGAACTCCTTGAAATGAAAGGCATCATGGGAGAGATGAAAAAAGAACTGACCAGCATAGGAAACAGGGCTGACCAGCTAGAGGAAAGGATGATTGAAATTGAAGATACAAACATAGAAATGTCACAGAGGGAAGAAGAAAGGGAAAGGAAAACCAAGAAAAATGAAAGAGCCCTACAAGAACTTTCTGACTCCATCAGAAAGAACAATATTAGAATAATAGGTGTACCAGAAGGAAGCGAGATGAAATCTTCTCACAATCTACTAAAACAAATAGTGGATGAAAATTTCCCAAACCTGTGGAAGGAATTACAGCCTCAAATCCAAGAGGAAAGCAGAATCCCTAACTACCTAGACCCTAGCAGATCTTCTCCAAGGCACATTGTTCTGAAGATGACAAAAATCAATGACAAAGAAAAAATCCTCAAGGCTATCAGGAAAAAACAAAACATAACTTTCAAAGGAAAACCTATCAGGCTGTCACCAGACTTATCAGCAGAAACTCTGCAAGCCAGGAGGGAGTGGAGCCCAATCTTCAAAATATTAAAAGAGAGAAATATCCAGCCAAGAATTAACTATCCAGCAAAATTAACTTTAATATATGAAGGAGGAATTAAGGCCTTTACAGATATACAGATGCTGAGGGAATTCTCCAGCTCAAAACCGGCACTCCAAGAAATACTAAAGAAGGCTATCCGAACTGAATCCAGAAATCAAAATAAATGGAGAAAAGTTGGGACAACAAAAAAATAAAAAGGAAAGAAGAAATGGATACAGGATATCCTCATATATCAATCATCACCCTGAATGTAAATGGACTGAATTCACCAATAAAGAGGCACAGGGTAGCAGACTGGATTAAAAAACAAAATCCAACCATATGCTGCCTACAAGAGACA
>PVKE010050012.1:0-11081 GCA_004027555.1 Craseonycteris thonglongyai | reverse complement strand
CAAATCACCTGAGGACCTTGTTAAAATGTAAAATAGATTCTAATTAAGTAGGAATGAGGCCTGAGATTCTGCATTTCTGGCAGTTGGTGCTGACGCTATTGGTCCACAGCTCACATTATATTAAAGATTTATTTTATTTTTTATTGTTTTTGACAGAGAGATACAGAGACAGAGACAGAGAGAAGGGGGAGGGCCCAGAGCAGTCTCCATAGTTGTACATCATTGGTTTTTCCACATAGTTTCATTCCACAGGTGGGCGCAGGGCTGTGCAGGGCAGGAACTGGGCTGGGCTCTCACCACGGTGAGAAATGAACTGAGGGCAGTCCCCAGTTCCGCATATGGGTCCAGATGGGCCAGGGCTGGGATTTGATCCTCAGTCCCCAGGGCTGCAAAGCAAACACTTAACCCACTGAGCCATCCCGGCTTCCCCTCACACTGGATTAACAAGGTCTCAGAGTATCTGAGGCTCCCAAAGCGAGTAAAGCCAAGATGAAATGTGGCCAGGTATAGATGCTGTGGATTATGGCCCTCCACATCAGTTCCAGCCTTTCTAGTGTGCCTTCCTGTGTTGTAGAGTCAAGAAACCTAAAAACTACATTTCCTACTGAATTTGATTCCCATCCACCAATTATAAGCACCCAGGTGACATTTGAATTCAGAACTGAGTTTACTCAGGGAAGTGGCAAGATAAGAGGCGCCCATCTTGCTCTGAGGGCTGTAGCAAAAGTTCAAGAGCAGTGTGTGGTGGCCGCCTGCCAACGAAGCAGAGCCCCTCGTGGCTTATCTCTTTGGTGTGTATGTGGGAGTTGCTTCTGAACTCAGCCTTGTAGGCTCCGTGTCTTCAAGTCTTCCAAAATGCTATAAGCTTTGAGATACTCTGAATTAAATCCTATCTGCGTAAGCTAGCTAGGGTGAGTTCTGTTCTTTGAAACTAAACTTTGGCCAATACACCAGATGTTATAACGAGAGATGGTAACATTGAATGGCCCGAGGGTAGTATCTGGAATACAGGCAAATCTGGGGTCAAAATCAAAACAGATATAGTTTACAAAGTGACAAAAAGCCAGAGGATTCTTTTGGATGTGCTGATAACTCCAGGATTCTTTTAAGAACATGGACCTCTCCTATGCATGAAAGTTCCCCACCTGTAGTTTAGTTCGGTTTAGGTTTTTTGTTGTTGTTTGTTTTTTTGTTTTTTGGGTTTTTTGTGTGTTTCTTTGCTTTAGTCGAAGAGCTTTGAGCTGGCATCTAGCCCCTAAGACCTACTGGAGTTATCAAATGTTTCTTTGGGGGATCCTGAAGAAGTACCTTCTCAGAAGGGTGGGGAAACTCAAAAAGGAAGAGTTAAGAGTTAGGAGTTTAAGAAGGCAAAGCTCCTTCATTTTCCTAGACTCTAAATGAATATGGCTCTCCTGAGTTTGGACTCAAGCTTGTAGCCAAGCTACCTTCTCTTTCTTCGAACGTTGTACCCCAACTTCAGGAACCAAGGAGTCATTGCCAGGCTTCTGAAAACTCACATAGTCACCAACCGTAAGCTGAATAAGCAATGGATCACATAAATATATGTGCATATAACCATCCAATACATGTAGAAATGGCATGGTAAAATACAAATATATTTAAAATCATTGGAGAACTTAGAGTAGATTTTTCATTCTATGAGTTTTGTTCATACATTTTATAAAAGCCCTGATGCTTATAAAGTATCATTGCCCAGTCCTTCCTGAAGTAGGAATTGCATATTCCAAGCTGTTTTATATAGTCATGATAAAAGATATAATACAAAGAGTTTTTTTCACAGCTAGGCAAACAGATGAAAAAGACCAAGTGTCTGAGCAAAGGGGCAATACCATGGCCCAACTATTCATACCTCATGTGGAGATTCTTGCTCTACTGTCCAGTTTAGAGGTTCTGAGTTTTGTTTTTATTCAGAAGTCCCCATCCTGTTTCTGATTCAGGGTGAAGTAGGAGCACCAAGGTGGAAACACAGAGAAAATCATGGACCAGAAAGCAGCAATTCACTTATTCAATGATCTTAGCTATCATATCTATTATATGCCGGTAGAGTGCTAGGTTCTAAGGATGTTTGATACCACCCCTGCCCTCAGAAAGCTCGCAGTTGAGTCAGGGAGACATACAAATGGACTGGTGACCAAATACAATGGTAAAAGGATTGGGATGTTGTGTTTCAACTAGGTCCATGTTGACAGTGACAAATAAAAAGACACAGGGATGCTTCGATAGCTCAGCAATTGAGCACTCGTCTTACAATCATGAGTTCTGGGGTTCAATTCCTGGTCCTGGCCCTTGCAAACCCATATGCTGAACTGTGGCGTGACTGGTAACCACTGGGAAGGCATGGTGGTGAAGGTTCTCACCTCCCATGCCCGAGGCCCCCTGTTCAGTTCCTGCCTGGTGCAGCCCTATATCCACCTGTGTGGAATGAAACTATGTCACAACCAAAGATGTACAACTATGGAGCTGCTCTGGGCCCTCCTCCCTTCTCTCTTTCTCTCTCCCCACCTCCTCTCAAACAATAAAAATAAATCCTAAAAACAAAAGAGATTTAGTTCCTCATCCTTCATTCCTTATACAAACATCACCTCAGCCTGACCAAAGAGTAGACAAGGGAAGGCTTATCTTTGTAGACATCTTTACATTTTTCTTCAGGGCCGACGTATTGCACATGAAATGGCTGTACCCCACTGAGGCGGGAGGAGAGAACAGCGCTGGCTGACAATGCCTTGTGATTAGCCAGACTAGACTGGGGTTCTCTCCGTGGGGGGAGGGCAGCTCACCACCCTCCCCAGCTGCTGCCGTTCTCAGGTACTGTCATAACACAGCTGTGAGTCACGATCACAGGATGCCTGTCTGCTCCTGCCCTTGTTCCTCCAGATCAAACGCACTGGCCACAAGGGCTTGTGGCCATGGAGCCCTGAGCTCTGTTTACCTTGAAAACCTGCCACAGTCACTGCGGCAGGCCCATTATTGATTCCCAGGCTGTGCATGGACGCAACGCACGGGGCTCCTCCTGGGGCCTGGTCTCCTCCTCCTCGGCCCCCTTGTCCTTCTTAGTTCCCAGCATTACTCATCCAGGTGACGTTTTCTTGGCCCAAGTGACCCACCTCCGTACAGCTTTCCTAACTTATTTAAGCATGCATTTGGTGGGTGCTCTTCACCATACTTGCCCAAATGCTTTTCAGAGCAGAATGCAGAGCTGCGTAATCCTCTTGGCCTTAAGAGGGCTGGGGGTATTTCCGAAGACTAACGATATGTTTGTTTCCTTAGCACCAGCTGATCAATTCATCACCGATCTCCCTAAGTTTTATTATGATATCACTGTCTGGTTGCCTGTGAGGTTCCCAGTAGAGCAGGCACAGGACCATTTGGGAGACCTAAAGAAGTTCTCTCTCAGTCAGTGTTCTTGCCTTTGCCAGCAAAGATGTCACCAACACCCTGCAGCTGGGGATGCACTGTTGGCTCCACTTCTCACCCAGTGGCCTGGCACATTGGAGGTGTGTGTGTGCACGCAGTGTTGGGGAGGGGTCAGCTCCTGCATTCACACGCCCATTCAATTCAAGTACAGCAGTTGTATCCCGAGATTCTGCAAGAAACTTCCACTAGTTTCCTGCTCAGCTGGACAGAAGAGGAAGAGCTAGTGGGACTGGGCAGTGAGTATGCCTTTCAGGACTGAAAGCACTAAAAAGTGTTCATAGTTTTACTGCATCTTTCATTTTTCTACCACATCTCGTCACTCATCTCTCCTGTTCTGCCCTGTTTGAGCTTGATTGTGTTCTAACCAGGAGGGGCTCGGGTATTTTTATTTTATTTTTACTTTTTAAATTAATTAATTATTTATTTTAAAGATTTATTTTATTGTTTTTAACAGAGACAGAGAGAGAGACAGACAGACAGAGAGAAGGGGGAGGGTCCAGAGCAGTCTCCACAGTTGTACGTCATCAGTTTCCCACATGGCTTCAGTCTACACAGGTGGGCAGGAACTGGGCTGGGGGTCTCCCACATGGGAAACACACGCCAGTTCAGCATGTGGGTCCACATGAGCTGGGATTTGATCCTCAGTTCCTGGGGCTGCAAAGCAAATGTTTACCCCACTGAGCCATCCCAGCTTCCCGGTGATAGTGCTCTAAGTGCTAGGTGTCTATCTTTGGGGGATGCATCCTGGGTCCACACTACAGATTCTATGGGAGGCCTGAGGCTGAATGACTGAGCTGCTTCTTAGCTACAAAATGGGATGTGAGATACAGGTGAGATCCTGGTTGAGGAGCTGTTCTGTGCTGCCCTCTTTCCTCTTCCCATGCCTTGAACCTTCAGATGGTGGCATGGGTTTCTTATCAGTCTGATGCTACAAATTTGATTCAAATAGAGGTACCTCCTGAATGGCTTCTCTGCTTCCACTTTAGCTCCTCCAGTCCATTCTCCCCACAGCAGCCAGGGTGATCTGTTTACAGCACAAACCGGATCATGTCCTCCCCCATCTTAAGGTTCTCTAATGGCTTCTCTTACTGGAGAACAAATTCCAAACTCCTTACCAAAGCCCACAAGACCTTCCTCGAACTGGCCCTACTGACACTCACCACCTGCCTTTCTTCCCCTTTCACTCTGCTCCAGCCACACTGAGGGTGCTCTGGTTTCACCAACACTTTACATTTCTATCTATCTCAAGGCCTTGGTACTTGTCACTCCTGTCTGCAGTGTTCTTCACAAGAACTTTGGAGAGCTGGTCCTTTTTATTCAGGGCTCAGCTCAAATGCCACTTCCTCAGAGTGGCCATCCTCTGACCCTCCTGCATTTTTCTAGGCTTTGTTTTTGCTTGTGAACACTGTCCCAGAATTCAAAAGGTAGCTCTAGGTCTACCTGACAGCTTATATGATACTCTGGTTGGCAGGCCTCAAATAAGACGGGCTTAGGGACAACCCACCAGAAGGTCATTCTGACATCCACTCTGATTGCCTGTTCTGGAATCCCTTCAGACTGGGAGGAAGAGAAAAGCCACCCCTAGGGAGGGGGACTGACCATCCCAGTTTGCCTGGGATTGAGAGATTTCACCAGATGTGCGATTTTTACATCTAAAGCTGGGAAACTCCCAGGAAAAGTGGGACAAATTTGTTAACCTGTGACCCCAGATATCTTAAGAAAGTGCAACAGTTGGCTTGAAATCTAACTGAATCACTTTTGTCTACCTAATCTTATGGACATAAGTATGTATGTATTTACTTATTTATTTTTTTAGCTTTGCCCAGGTCATGGAAGTTAGGTGAAAAAGAAGAACAAATACTTTTTGCAATCCTTTGTATTTACATAGAATCCTTTGACTTTACATAGAAAGATTTGACAGAAAAACACCTTGCAATAAACACATGCGCATAACCTAAATACTACACATCCTGAATACAGTGATGCCTTGGAATTTGACTTAATCTGTCCCAGAACCCTGTTCTGGTTCCAAAACGTTCAAGTTCCAAGACGAGTGGGTATTCAGATGAAGCTACAGGCCATACAGTCAATACGTCCCACATGAACAACGTGTTGGCATTCAGATTCCAAAGCAGCATTCAGATTTTGAGGCAGAATTTGCTTGATTTTTTCATTTGGATTCCAAGTTGTTCAAGTTTTGGGGTGTTCAGATTCCAAGGTATCACTGTACTTAATATGGCTCTGGTCCAGGTCACATTTAAAACCTCAGGTCCAGGGATGATGGGATAGCTCAGTGGGAGGAGCACTTGCCTTGCAACCGTAAGGTCCTGGGATTAAATCGCAGCTCAGCTCATGCAAACCCACATGCTGAACTGCAATACAACTGGTAACTGTAGGAATAGCGGCAAAGGTTCTCACCTGCCATGTAGGAGGCCCCAAGTTCAGTTCCCACCCTATGTGGCCCCACATCTACCTGTGTGGAATGAAACCAGTTCACAGCTAATAATGTACAACTATGGAGACTGCTCTGGCCCCTCCTTTCATCTCTCTCTCTCACCTTCTCTCAAACAATAAAATAAATCTTAAAAAAAATCTCAGGTCCAAAAAAGCTGGAGAAACTGGACTGGTCCATAAATTGCTCATAGCAGAAAACCGAGAAAGACTACATAATCTAAATACAGCTGGTTACCATTACCTCTGTGACCAAATTGGTCTTTCAATAGAGAGGATGGCCTGCCACCTGGTGGTAACTCTTAGCATTGCTCCCGGGTAAACCACAATTAATTCCTTCGTTGGGTGAACTTATTGGGAGTAAAGTCATCAAAGGTAAAGGACTGGCCGAGTCTATATGCTATGGGGACTAAAACAGAGAAACCTGAAAAATATTATTTTTAAAATAATTTGTGAATTCTTTTATATGAAAAATCTCATATTGGAGTAAGGGCAAGGAAAAATAAATCTGTAGAATACTTATATGAACTAAACATTCTATACAGATTGTTTCCCCTCACCGGCAACTTTATAATATCAATATTATTAAATCTATTTTACAGATTGTGAAATTGATACTCAGAAAGGTTAAGACATTTAGCTGAGATTAGGCAAGAAATATAAGAGTATAGAACAATTCTTTCTGGTTCCAAAGCATGAACTCAGGCTGTTACACTGTATTTGGCTAAACATTTAACAAATCACTTTTTAAAATTTTACTTTATTGTAGTGGTTGACAAAAGAACATCCTGCCTAAGAAAATATCTTGTAAGAATTTTTCTGAGCCAGACTGACAATTGCCGGGCAACAAAACCTCAATGGATTGAGAAAGTTCTCTGAAAAATGGCAGTTTTACAGCTTATTTTATACATTAGAATCAAAGGAAGAGACGAAAGGGGGGTTATGTGAAATTCACTGGTGGTAGATTAAGAAAGCAGGAAACAAAACGAGGAAATCTTTGAGATTGGATAAGAAGTAAAACAAAGAGACACATACTTCTTTTACATTGGGGGGTACAGGATAATTAATAATTAGCATTTACAACACATAGAGCTGGTATGTGGGGAACAAGATAACAATGTGGGGGTCTGTGGTCTTGTGCTCTGGTGGTGGGTCTTGTGCTCTGGAAAAGAAGACTATCGCTCTGGCATTTTAAAAGTATGTTATCTTAGATGCAAAAAGACAAGAGACAGTCTCACTTAAAGATTGACCTTTGCCAAGGAAGCTACAGGCCTAGGACACGCCTACCTGCCATGACCCACTTTTAGTTCGGAATTTTATGTTCAGACCATCCTGTGTGGGTTACTTTCGGTCTCTGAGTTTGCAGGGCCCGCCATGCTGGCCTCCCGTGAGCTTGTCTGGTTTAGTATGTGGTCCCTTCTCAGTCTACACAGTATAGTTTACATACAATATAATTGTATGCATTTAACATTTTAACAGGAAATTACAGACATTTACATCTTACACAACCACAGTACAATATCAAAACTAGAAAATTAATATTGGAACAGTGTGTGAATTTGCTATTTTATCACATATATAAATTCATGTAATTACTGCTACAATGAAGAGACAGAACTGCTCCCTCAGCACAAAGACGTGCTTAATAGTCACACTGTTTTGTGTTGGTCTCAGTCTATTGACTGGGGTGCTACCACCTGGAAATGTCTGGGGGCACTCACGGCAGGGCTGTACTACTTGTGGCAAAGCCCCACAGATATTTCCCCTTTCAAAGTCATGCTGTGGCCCGACTGGTTCTTAGTATAAGTAGGCTGACCAGATGTACCGTGTTTCCCCGAAAGTAAGACATCCCCCGAAAATAAGACCTACTTACAGTTTTGCCTCTCGCTGAAATACGTATAAGGCATCCCCCCCCTGAAAATAAGATCTAGCACATCTTTGGGAGCAAAAATTAATATAAGACACTGTCTTATTTTCGGGGAAACAGGGTAAGACACTGTCTTATTTTCGGGGAAACAGGGTATAAGACACTGTCTAATTTTCAGGAAAACAGAGTATCATTTTAAATGGGTAAGAAAACAACACTACTGTCCTGCTTCAAATAGTCTCGCTGGGCTAAATTCAAGGTGTCGGTAGGCTGACCATATGTACTGTTTGAAAAAGAACAGTATATTTCTGCACTGCTCAGAACAAAAATAAATAAATAAGTAAAATAAAAGAACAGTACTGTTGTTTTCTGTTCCATTTAGAACAGTACATCTGGTCAGTCTCATTATAGGAAACACCTCAGCAACAACGATCAGGAAACTTTGAAAAGACAGGTTTATTGATCACAAGTCCTTGGAGGGTACATGAGATCCCCAGGGCCACCAGGTGAGGCCCTGGGTAGAGGGAGAGAGAAAGAAAGCATGGACCTGGGGGTTCTGTCTTGATTGGAGTTGAGGGTGGAACGCCTCTGTTTTCTCAGGTCTACTCTTTGGGGAATTAATGCAACAGAAGGGAAAAGCAGGATCATTCAAATGGTCAACTGCTTAGCTCAAGCAGGGCTTTCTGAAAGAGGAACTTCATGAGTGGAGAAGTCTGACTCTATCTAGTTGTATAGCTTGCAATGTGTTCCAGATTTGAAGTAGATCCCTCAGCAAGAAAAAACAATGTCAGGCACTTACGTTATAGTAAAAAAACTGTCAGGCACTTATACTATACATAACCACATCTCTCTGTTTCACCATTCCTAAACACAGACAACCGTTATCTGTTCTCCATCTCTGCAATGTTGTTTAACAGTGTTTGGAATCACTCTGTATGTAACCTTTTGAGACTGCCTTTTTATTTCACTCAGTAGAATTTTGAGGTCCATCCATGTTGCTTTATCAATAGGTTTCTTTTGTTTTTTTAGATTTATTTTATTTTATTGTTTTTGACACAGAGAGAGAGAGAGAGAGAGAGAGAGAGAGAGAGAGAAAGAGAGAGAGAGAAGGGGGAGGGCCCAGAGCAGTCTCCATAGTTGTACGCCATCAGTCTTCAATATAGTTTCATTCACGCAGGTGGGTGGGGGCTGTTCAGAGCAGGGAGGCGGGGCCTCCCCCATGATAGGGATGCCCCCTTGAGCCAGGGGATGAACCAGGGGCCTCCCAACACATGGGAAGCTTACCCTGGCAAGACCCAAACTGGGGCCTCCCACATGGGAAGTACACCCCAGTTCAGCATATCGGTCCACATAGGCCAGAACCAGGATACAATCCTTGAACCCCAGGGCTGCAAGACTAGCTCTTAACCCATTGAGCCATCCCGGCATCCCCAATAGTTTGTTTTTTTATTAGTGAGTCAAGTTCCATGGAATGGATATTCAGCAATTTGTTTAACCATTTACTCAATGAAGGACATTTTAGTTGTTTCCATTTTTTATTATTACAAATACAGCTTTTATGAAGATCCACACAATGGTTTTTGTGTGGACAAAATGTAACAGTGAAAGATTTTGTCTGACTTTTAATTCTAGCCTGCATTTTTCCCATGGCCTTCAGGCAAATAACTCCTATTATAGATATACTAATCACAGGAGTTTTGCTTGAGGCTTGGGTTTTTGGAGAACCAGCCCCTGGCCAGAAGGTGCCTCTTCTGAAGTGGGTAAATATGCACACAAAAAATGACTGTTTATGAAAGATTTGCATGACCCTCCAGACCAGCCACAGATTAGTGGATGTCAACAGAATAAGAATAAACACATATAGAGATTTCTCATTCTTCTTTGGATCCCTGTTTGTGCCCAGATGTATGAGCACCTTTTGCCCCGCCCATTCGCCCTTCCCTTGACTGAAAAGAAGCCAAATTCTGGGCTCTCTCCTTTCTCCAAACTCTGATGTCTTGATTATTGGCCTTTTGAAGTGCTGGACACATGAACTTTTGTACCAGTAACTGTATTTCCATTTTTCTGGACTGAATGTCCAGTAGTACAATTGCTGAGTCATATTGTAGTTGCGTTACCATGCAGAGACTGTGAGGAGCTCAGTTCTTTCCACTGATGCAGTAAAGAATCACAGATTGGCAAAACAAAGGAAAGCAGAGTAAGGTTTTATTGAAATACGTTTCAAGAGAGAAATGAGCCAAACCAAGAGAGGAAGAGGCCTTGATTGGTTGGAAGTTTAAGTTTTATTGCTGGCCCTGAGCTGGCCCTGCAAGTGTGACATAGACTTAGGTCATTTGATTGGCATGTGTAGGTCATATGACTGTTTTCTTTCTGTGTGTGCCCTTATCCAGAATGCATACAAAAATACCCATGGGGGCGGTGGTGGTGGTGGTGGGGGGGGGAGGGGTCCAAACCTGCAATGCTTATTTACTATAATTACATTATAACAAGGCTAAGGTTAAGCCAAAGGCAAGCTTTAACATTCTGCTCAGGCATAAAAAAACAGGTAATTTTTGTTGGATTTTACTTCCCTCTTATCAGGATGTTCTAACCACAAAATTAGTTCCGGGTGTTGGATCTGGGTGGTTCCTGGGAAGTGGACCTGGATGGCACAAAGCACTGATCATATTACCTTCTGCCCCTCCTGTCGCTCGCGCCTAGCTTCCTAACAGTTGCATGTATAGGTTTTTGTTGTTGTTGTTTAACTATTTTCCAGATTGGTATATCATTTTATATTTTCACAAGCAATTTAAGAGACATCTACTTTCTTCACATCCTTGCCAGTGTTTGGTATTTTCACCTATTTTTATTTTCGTTGTTTTAATAGGTGTGAATTGATATCTCAGTGTGGTCTTAATTTACATTTCCCTAATGGCTATTGATGTTGAATATGTTCTTGTGTGCTTATTAGACTTCAGTATATTCTCCTCACTTAAATGACTTTTCATGTCTTTTGCCCATTTTCTTTTTTTTTAAGATTTATTTTTATTGTTTTTGAGAGAGAGACAGAGAGAGAGAGAGAGAGAGTTACAGAGACAGAGACACAGAGAAGGGGGAGGGCCGAGAACAGTCTCCATAGTTGCACATCACTGGTTTTTCCACATAGTTTCATTCCACAGGTGGGTGGGGCTGCACAGGGCAGGAACTGGGCCCGGGTCTTGTCCCTGTGAGAACTGAACTGGGGGCACTCCCCAGTTCAGCATATGGGTCCGCACAGACTGGGGCTGGGATTTGATCCTCGGTCCCTGGAGCTGCAAAGTGAGCACTTAACCCACTGAGCCATCCCGGC
>PVKE010050011.1:0-11065 GCA_004027555.1 Craseonycteris thonglongyai | reverse complement strand
GTTCTGTACTGTTGATTGGTCTGTTTAGGTTATCCAATTCTTCTTGGTTCAGTTTAGGTAGACTGTATGTCTCTAGAAATTTGTCCATTTCCTCTAGATTGTCAAATTTGTTGGCATAGAGTCTTTCATAGTAATCTCTTATGATTGTTTGTATTTCTGCAGCATCAGTTGTAATCTCTCCCCTGTCATCCCGTATTCTAGAATCTTCACACATTTGAATGGTGAGTGATTGGGAGTTAGGTTCAAGCCACAACAAACAGTATACTCATTTAATTTTACATTATAATCACTTAATTTTTTTCACTCATTTTTTAAAATCATTTTGTTTCAGTGAGTTTTGAAAAGCTCTAAATCCAAAACTAGGAAACATCTTTGTTTTAGGCTATACCTTCAACATAATATTTTTGTATTCTAAGTTGGTTAATTCAGAAATTAATACTATTCAACACAAACAACTCAAAAAAAATCAAATAAACCTTATTCTTACAACCAAAAGGAACAGGTTACCCAGCACAAAAAGTATGTTGGAGGGAAAACCGGGATGGCTCAGTGGGTTAAGCGCTCACTTTGCAGCCCCGGTTACTGAGGATCGAATCCCGGTCCTGGCCCTGGCCCATGCGGACCCATATGCTGAACAGAGGAGTGCCCCCGGTTTAGTTCTCACTGGGGTGAAATCCCAGCCCAATTCCTGCCCGGTGCAGCCCCGTGCCCACCTGTGGAATGAAACTCTGTGGAAAAACCGATGATGTGCAACTATGGAAACTGTTCTGGGCCCTCCCCTTTCTCTCTGTTTCTGTCTCTGTATCTCTCTCTCTCTCTCTCTCTCTCTCTCTCTCTCAAAAACAATAAAAATAAATCTTAAAAAAAAGTATGTTGGAATCTAATTCTTTTGTTTTTTTATTTTTAATATCTCTTCACTTATGTATACTACTCATTCAAACGTAAACCAACAGGGGAACAAATTCTCTCTTAAAATGGCTTTTATTTATAAAACCATTTGAAGAGTTAAGACTGCTTCTTTAGTCACCAACACAAGTAATGTGCCTATATCCAATCAATGAGTAAATGCTCAAATATTTATTGAATGTAAGAATGATAAATAGTTAGGTGGATAGACATATAGCATGAAAGATGAGCGAAAAGTAAGATGTGTGGGAAGATGATAAAAGAGAGAAAAATTGAATGGGGGAAATGACATGAGGAAAGGTAGATTTAAAAGGTTGTTAGAAAGATTGAAGGAGAGACAAAGAAAGCAAGATAAAGAAATTGGATTGTAGGGAGCCGTGTGTGTGTGTGTGTGTGTGTGTGTGTGTGTGTTCTGTCTGTGCCATGTGTTGGTAATTTGAATTGACAATGTTTGGTACACCAACATGGTATCATGAATAGCATAAAAATTCCTTTAAGTTAGAGTTTTTGAAATAACTAACCATCATTTAAAATGACGAACTGTAAACTACAACTTTGTTTTCATCTCGATGTAATAGATATGCCTTTAAGCACAGAATTCTAATTGCTAAGACTGAGGAAGAAGGTATGAACCTAAAAGGTAGTTTCACCATGAGTACAATAAGTTACTTTGCTCCATTGACTCACACACTCAGATTCTTTCTATAATATGCCAGTAAACTTTAGAGCTAGCCAACCAAATCTCAGACAACTGTAGACGTTGCTTCTGGAAGTTTCTGAATAATTTATTAAATTGAATAGATCTAATCACACAATGCCATTTTGAATGATAGATGTGTGAAGGCAAGCTGGGTATAGGAGTTGGGTATCACACAGTTATTTTGTGTTGTCTCTCTGCAAACATTGAAGAAGTTAGGCAAAATCAGATGCCCTGTGGACCAATCAGTGGGTGTCCATTTGAGAAAAGTAAGTCTTTCTTTGCAAAATCTGCAGCAATCATTATTTCTACATTCACCAAGATGACTATGGCTATTTTAATGATTGATTTGGTTTAAATACACTTCTAGGCTTATCTTGTCACCTTTAAAAATGTAAAACATTCACCTTTTCAAATTTTAAAGGTCATTCCCAAGTACCAAAGGGAATTTGAAAGCTCTGAATTGTCCTAAAATTGTTGCTTATTCTTTGAAGTATTAGCTTTAAAATACTTGTGCACAGCATGGCTGCAAAGCATTTGACTAACAAAATATATATATGTGAAAATAAAGTCTTCAATTAAGTTTTATGGGATTCATTGCACACTTAATTAAAGTAATCTTATCTCTATGGCTCACAGTGCTCACTTAACAGGAAAATAGAGGAATGTTAAATTAGTGGACTATGTCTCATATCAATATTTTTTCCAAAATGTGTAAGTCTGAAGAAATTGAAATTAACTTTGCTCTTAAGAGGTTTTTAATATTTGGCCTCCACATTCATAATTAATGTAAAGTCTTCATTTTTAGAACCCTCATAGATGTGACTGAAAAGGGAAATAAGCCCTAACAGTGTTAATACTACCCTGTGCTCAGGACAATCTAACATTTATGCAAAGTGCAGCTAGGTGATCACAAGAAGGCAAGGATTCTGCTTCCAATTGGTTTTCTCCACTCTGCCAGTTATTATGCAACTCCTAATCAAATGTTTTATATTGATCAAGTTCAAAAGTTGCCTTGCCATATCTCAAGAATTTTAATTATCAACCTGGTATATATATTTTAAAAATGGCAGATTGGTGGAAGTGAAAAGCAGTTTCTATTTTTACTTATATAAAACTATTCTAAATTTTAATTTTACTATTTAAAAAATGCAGAAGAACTTTGCATGCTCTTTCATTAAACTGAATTTTTATTATTAATCAATAACTTCTAAGTTGAAGACAAAGTTATAACCTCAATTGGTTTTACATTTAAATTTTTACATTTTTCTTCTGAACACAAGCCAGAAAAGAAGAAAAACAAAACAATACTGACAAAACGAACAAATAAACTGCTACTCATGAGAGATACAAATATAAATGCAAATATATATGTTCTGAGCAGGAGATTTACCTTTTACTTTTATTATTATTCAGTTGTTAGTTGTATTAAGATGAAAAATGGGAAAGGAAATATTACATATGAATGTGTGTGTGTGTATACACACGCATAAGTGCATATATGTATATGTACACACAAACTCAATCAAACACATATTTTTCAGAATAAAAAGGGCATTTATAAAGCAGTGTTTCTCGTTAACTTGTCAATAATAGCAATTTGTCCCTTTCCTTCGTGATTATCCTTCAAGCCTACTATATTGAAAATATTAGTATATCATGGTTACAACAAGAATATAAGAAGTTTGATTTAATTTTTATCTTTTATTATTTTAAAACTGTATATTGATTATAAATTCAACATCGCTGAATGTGAAAATATTGAACTTCAATTTGGACATACTATTCAATGCTTTGGGAATTAATGGATATGCTTGCACAAAAATATTTAGTTCTCAAAGTGTGATATGTTGAAAAGAACATTTTGGCTTTAGAGATATAGAAAAGGGTTTGCATCCTAGCTCCTATACTGGTTATTTTACCTTGAATGATTGTTGTGAGGATTAAATGAAATAATAAGTAAAATAACTAACACAGTGCCTGATGCTTCTGTGGTGTCTGCACAAATGTTAGCGTTTTTCCCTCCTCTTCTTATTTTTATTAAAAGAACATGGACTGTAATGTTTTAAGAGGACATGATGTATCTAGAACTCTGCTAAACATTTTAGATACATTATATTGTACAGTCCTCACAATATCCAGTAAGTGAATATTATGATTTCAATTTTTCAAATAATGAAAATGAGATGAGGTAAAATATTTTGTTCAAGCTAGAGAACTAATCAGCTAATAAGTGGTAGAATTTAGTTTCAAACCTTAGATCTGGATTTGAACCCAGATGAATATACCTTCTTAATCTAATTCTGAAAACTAGAAAGTTTGATTCCAAAAGCATATTTTTGGTTCTGTGACTAGTGAATGAAATAGTAGGAAACCTTTTATTAAGGTCAGAGGATCTAAGAGAGTTTAGGAGGAAAGATGTGTTAGATGCAATGAGAGTCAATGCAGTGCCAATTGCTGTCAGTAACTGGTGAGTTTAACACCTAAAGAGCGGTAGGGCTAGTAGTTTGAAGGCAGCTCTTCCAGAAGTCCCCATAGTGAACTGAGAGGAAAAAAGGATGTTGCCCATTACAATTCACAGGGATTCTGTGACCTGCTCAGTTGTATACCAGGAACCTATGTTATTTTCACTAACCAATATAACCCTAATAAATTTAACAATAAGAAAAGGCAATAGCAAGTAGGAGGCCCCCAGATCTGTTCTGGCTGGGGCAAGCTTCCCTTGTGGGAGGCCCCTGTCTCACAGGGGTGTGCTTCCAGTGCAGGAGGCCCTGCCTGGTTCCTGCTCTGCGTGGCCCAGCACCCACCTGTGTGGAATGAAACCATGTTGAAAACTGAAGGCTTACAACTATGGAGACTATTCTGGGCCCTCCCCTTTCTCTCTCTGTCTCTCTCTTGTCTCTCTTTCTCTCTCTGCCAAAAACAATAAATTAAATCTTTTTTAAAAAGGCAATAATCTTAAAATTCTAAAAATCAAATTTCCAAGAAATTTTGCATTGACTTTAAGATTATTTCCAAATGTATGTCTATGTTTATATTGGTTGAAATCTACTGCAGGAAAATGTAACCTCTCTCCTTTCTTCATAATACTACAAAAGGGTCATTCAGAAAGCCATATGGCCTATCATAGTGTCTTCAGCATTTGTCTGCATCATACCTTCTGCCAGAAACCCTTGCCCTTTTCTTGGGTTTGTGAACTTCTAGTGTTTAAAACCCAGTTTGAATATATCACATTCCTGGAAGATTCCCCTGGCTTGTTCCCTCTACTTTCATGGAGTTCATCATACTCTCCTCTATAGTTTGCACATCTTTCTTTTGATACAGTTACTGCATTGTACTATAATCTCTTTTCACATGTCTTTTTGTCCTAGCATATAGTAGGTGTTCAATAAATGTTTGTTGAATGTTGATTATTCAGTGAAATTTCTGAGTATATGGACTGAGTCTTAGTAATTTCATCTTTAGCAATGCCTGACACAGTACTTGGCCTGAAATACATGCTCAGTAATTTGTTTTTAAATAAAAATAAATAAATAATGATTGGGACAGTCCCTGAGAAATACCATTTTCCCCCAGTTTATTAGAGATTAAAAGGTTATTTTTTAGACAGAATCAGACTTGTCATTTAAAAAAGATATTCAAGGGAGATGGAGAGTAAAATGGTGGTTACCAGGGCTTGTGGGAAGGGGAAAATGGGAAGATGTTGGTCTACGGATACAAAGTTTCAGTTATGCAAGATGAATAAATTCTAGAGATCTAATGTTTAACAATGTGCCTATAGTTAAGAATACTGTATTGTGTACCAGGAATTTCCTAAAAGTATAGATCTTAAGTGTTACCATCACACAGAAAGAAAGAGAAAGAAAAGAATAACTATGTGAGGTGAAGAATATGTCAATTATCTTAATTTTGGTAAATATTTCAATACACATCTAGAAACATATATGTGTTTGTGTGTGTGTGTATATATTACCAAGTTATATACCATAAATATATATAATTTGTAATTGTACATTGTACCTTAATAATGTAGGGGGGAAATGATGTTTAAAAGAGATAAAGGATGGAATATGTCCCAGGATTAATATAATGACACAAATTTATAAAAAAGAAACATCAAACTTTAGCATATACTGAGCTAACAACAAATACCATATCATCAGTAACAACAAAATCCTTCTTAATATTATATATAGAAAGACTCAACACTACTGCAATTTTAAAGGGTATAATAGAGAGCAACACCCTGACTCCTGGTTTATTGCTTCTTTTCCTTCAAGGCGAATTGTCATCAAAGAGGAAAGACTAGGAAAAATTTATGTCCTGTAGAAGAAATTAGAACTCAGATTGTCTGAGTGAGTTTGTTAGTCTCAAGTTTACAAAGATGGCCCTGAGGGCTTTAAGAAAATATCTAGTAGGTCTTTTTAAAGTGGTTCAAATTCCAAGACCCAGATGTTAGAAGTAATTAAAACTGCTAAAATAATGAGGATATAACTGTTTTCTATAAGAACAAATAAGCAGATTCTGTAAGTGACAAATAGGTAGACTTATTATCAAACTTAGAAAGAAAGAAACAAGAACAAAGTATCAAATAGATTATGTTTAAGCAATAGCTAAGAATGCAGTGATTGATCCACAGAAGCCAAAATGATAACACTAAAAATCAGAAATACCAAACTAACAATTATTTTTTGGTAGAGCCACTAGATTATAGCAATAGCATACTAATAATAGCTTCCATTTAATAAATCAAGAGCTCTGTGCCAGACGCTTTGCCTGGCATAATATGCTTTGATTTTCATTAAGACATTAACATAATCTCTCAAAATATTTTTGTGGTTGAGATAGAGAAATAGGAATTACAGGATAGGCAAGTTTAAAACTGATTGAAAAAGTACATCTAAAGAGACTTGGTATAGATGGGAGTGAAATGGTCTTTTGCTATCTATGTTGTCTTATTTTATTCATATTAGAAGCAAGGGATGCTGAGTATAGTTGCAGGTAACTCAGAGAAGGTAATTATAGCTCCTAAAATCACAACAGAATCCAGATTTTTCTAACTATTCTATGTGAAAATAATAAGAAACCAATATTTTAACTTATAAATGTTTCTGTATTCACCGTTTAAAAAAATGTTTTTAATTAATAATCTGTTTTTAGAACAGCGTTAGATTTATAGGAAAGTTGAGCAGAAAGTGCAAAGTTCTGTATGTCCCCCGCCCCCTCCCCCACACACAGTTTCTCCTTTTATTAACATCTCACATGGTATCATACAGAATCATTTAACTGCCCTAAACATTTCTTGCTTCAACTATTTATTCCTTCTCCCTGGAAAACACTGATTTTTTACTGTCTCTATAATGTTGCCTTTTCCGGAATGGTGTGCTGTTGGAGTCGCCTGCAGGCTGATGTCTCCCAGATGGGCTGTGCTCTTCTGGTCAGGGCACAGGAGAATGGAGGACAGGTCAGCTGGGGCACACGGTACATGAACAGCTTGGGCATCTTCATCCAGGATGTCGAGTTTGTAGGTACAATGTCAGTCAAAACGTGGTTTAAGAAAAGAGCAGGAATAAGAGAAATATCAAAATTCTAGCAAAATATTTGAACAAATGTCATGTTAAAGGGATTACATTTGTGTGCTTCCAGATTGCTAAAGATAGCCTCCCTGTTCATAAATATAAAGTAGAGATAATTTTGGTAATCCCTAGAGACTTTTTTGATGGATTATATGTGATAACGTCTACACAGGACCTAACATATTGCCTGGCACATGATTAATGTTCATCATTGGACTGGATCTGGAAGTCAGGAGGAAAGTCATGGCTGCAAATCATGAAAGTGACATTTGAAGTCAAGTGATTTTTTTGAGTGAGTTGAGTTGCTCACCAGGGACACATATAGAGCAAAAGAGAAAGATCTTGTCTGAAAGGACCAGGAAGAAGAGGAACTGTATTCCAAGGACAGTATTACAAGAAAAAAAAAATGAACAGGTACCTGGGGAACCAGTGATTCCTTTATATAGATTTTCTTCAAAGGTTTTCTCTCCTTTTATCCCTGAAGAAAGACCCCCACCCCCTTAAGGAGTCAACTATTAGTGAAAATATATAGTGTTAATGAAGTCTTCCAGTTTCTCCATCTGTGTATTTGCATTGCACCTGTCACCACAGTACCTCTACTTGAGGAAACATTCACATGTGTTCATTATGCAAAGGAGATCTGTCAGATTTAGATCTGGATGTGGCATCAAGAGAGCTGCGACACTGTGAGATTACTCACTCAAAACTTAAAGTAAAAACTCAGAGAGTACGAAGAACAGAGGAAACAAGCTATTAGTATTCAGCTTAAGGTGAACATAATGATAAAAAGATCTTCCAAAAACTGATTTCTCTAGTTTTGATATTAAAAACAGGAGAAACAGTCAACAATCGATATGCAATGGATTGAAATGACCATATTTTCTAAAGTATAAAAATATGATAAACAGTAACATAACTTTCTACATTTGAATACTCACATTGAATTTATATATTTTGGGTTAATCTTTAGTAATTATAGTATTGATGCAAAAGTCATTTTTAGACTACTAGACTTTTTAATACTGTTTCTCTGCTACCTGGTACACTAGTATGTTTGCATTGTATTTGTCACTGTAGTAAGTTTTTCTCCATATTTCTTAAAGAGGTAGTCACTTTACATGTTCTGCATAGAAAGTCTCCTTAAAAAGATTAGATCTTCCTCATTAAAATTAATCAAACACAACTTTATTTGGTTATTTTCCACAAAAAAATTACATTTTTATATTTTGAAACTTTATGTGTTTCATATTTTTGGCTTTTTATTTAGGGGATCTTTCAAAACCATTAGCACATATATAGTATACTATATATGTGTTATTAATCTCAGAATTAAACAAAAACTCATTAGCATAATTTTAATAGTTAATAATACCCCATCTTTATATTATACACTGCAGTTTTCAAAGCTCTTTAATGTGTGTTACTGCTACCATCCAAATCCTTGTTATTATCATTATAATCAAAGAGAGGGTACTACTTCCTAGAATTGAGTTTACATCCTGATTTTGCAACTTAACTTGTGAGCTTGATCAAGTCATTGAAACTTATAATTCTCCATTTCTTAATCTGTAATAAAACCTCATAGAGTTGCTGTAAGGAGTAAATGAGATAGTGTACACTCCACACTCAGCACAGTGCCTGGCACAGGTAGGGACTAAAAATGTGAGTTATTGTTACTGTTATTATTAACATCATCATGTTATAAAGACATTGTTATATCAATAACCCTAAATATTCAACCAGATCAAGAATCTTATGAATGAAGCAAAACGCTTAAGTCAAGATCCTCTGATAAATGTGACTCTCCATAAATTATGCAAAACATTTTAAAATGCTTGTATTTCCCATGGTCATATCTGAAGGGAACATTCACTAGTCTTCTAATGATTCTCCTCAGCAAAAGCCAAATAATTTGGGGAAATTTTATAAATTTCACCTTCTTGATTAGTCACAATGTACATTAGTGTATCAAAAGCCCTGTTCCAGAAAATAAACTTTACCAAAAACATTGCCAAAGGGGCCAAAGTGCTTATTCTATGCCAGACTAGTCTGAACTCTTTACCTTGAAATTTATTTAATTCTCACGACAAATCTAGGAGGCAGATACTATGATTATTCCCATTTCACATATTGGTAAACTGAGGCACAGGTAGGTTATAACATGTCCAAGATCCCTCAACTGCTTGAGAGACAAAATCAGGATTAGAATCCAGAAAGTTAGGCTCTAACTCTGCTCTCCTAAACCACCATTAAGTCCTGCCTCACAGGACCCTTGGTGATTAACTAGTTCCATCCTCAATACCTGTCATCAGAAACTATAAACTCCTCTGGACATCAACATTGCATTCTTTAGTACACTCAATTTTAGTGTTTTTAAAAGTAGATTATAAAACAATTCCCTTTTTATATTTTCCCTCTGCATTATAAACATTAAGAGGAAACCCTTTATTCTAATTCAATATTAAAAATATATGTTCTAATGGTAGAAAGCTCCTCAAAATTTCTGAAGTCACAGGCATTCATATATAGAGAACAGAAACCCCACAAAAATAGGTGCTTATTTTACAAAAAGTCACTTGTTAATACTGGAATTCTTCCAAGTCACTGGTGGGAACCAAACTAATAAAGAGAAGCCCAGCAAAGCAATAAGTTCACTGCAACTTGGAATGAGTTTCTCTGTGACCAGAACATACAGAAACACTTCAAGAAGTGACCCTGATGTCAACATTTTACTACTACTACTACTACTACTACTACTACTACTACTACTACTACTACTACTACTACTCACCACTGAAATAATGCCTTTTTATCTTTCTCTTACTTGTTATGCTCTATCTCTTATGAAAATTATATCACATTTATCATGATACAGTGATCATAACATGAGGCTCCAGGCCGTTAGTTATCTCACTATTGCCTGAACCTACCACTGTGCCAGAACCAGGTATTGAATGAATGAATATTCACCTATATTAGAAAGCACAGAGGATAGAAAGTTGAGGTGACCTTAGTTTCAGTCCTAGCTACATCACTAATCATTTTGTCCATATCCAACTCTGAGACTCTATTTGCCATCTGTGTCAATACAAGTGACAAAAAGTAGAGGAAAAGTAAGTGGGGAAAATGAGAAATGTTCTTGTCACTCTCAAGTTAATAAAGACCTGTTTTAATCACACAGACACACTCTGCCTAAGAATGTTTCTTTTTAAACTCATAGAAGCTTTGCCATCCTGTCTGAAAAATAGTTTCATCACAATGAAGAATGTGCTCTTTCATGCCATATGTAACTTAGTCATCTCATTGATGAAAACAAAATTATAGAACATTTATTTGAGTTGATTAAATGATCCCTAAATGAGGCAATTTCAAGATATGAATAACTTTCCATCTTTTATATTTCTAACTAGACATTTCTTTTCCCCTTTAATTCTTTCCTGGGGGTATATAAAGGTTATAAATAATTTAAAAGAATGTTTCCTAAAATATCTTTTATTTGAATGAATTCCCAAGATTGAATACCAAAAGGAGTTTAGTATGGTTTAAATCATATGAATGGCATGCATCAGTATTTTATATTTTTATGAAAGTATTGTCCTTATATTAGTACAGTTTAATAACATGAGGAAGGGAATAGTAATACATTGTGAAGATATTATGAAGAAAGCCATGAGAAAGTTGAAATTAAGGGACAATGTCACATTCTTCCAAAAGAAAATTTCCACTGGCTTCTATAAAGAATCTGTATTAAAAAATGCATATTCAGGCTATAATCAGCAAGATAAGAGATAACAAGTGCTGGAGAAGCTGTGGAGAAAAAGGAACACTCATACACTGCTGGTGGGAATGTAAACTGGTACAACCACTATGGAAGGCTGTATGGAGA
>PVKE010050010.1:0-11082 GCA_004027555.1 Craseonycteris thonglongyai | reverse complement strand
CCAAAATGTTTCATACAGTCTCCCAGAGTTTTCCTCAGTGCAGATGCTGGAAGAAATCAGCTACTTGGACCAGTTTGCACTGGTTATCTTCAGCCATACATTAAAATTCGTGTGTGGTGGGTGCTGTATTGGGAATTCCCTGTACATAAAGACTTTCAAGTTCTGACCTGACTGACAGGTTTCTCATCTTTTTTTTTTTAAGTTTTATGTATTTATTTATTTATTGACAGAGAGAGAGATACAGAGACAGAGAGAGAACTGAACTGGGGGAACTCCCCAGTTCAGCATATGGGTCCGCACAGGCCAGGGCCGGGATTCGATCCTCGGTCCCTGGGGCTGCAAAGTGAGCGCTTTACCCACTGAGCCATCCCGGATTCCCCAGGTTTTTCATCTTTAAGAACACAAAAACATAATCTTTAGAAAACCTTCTTCTTATTCTGCATAGACTTCTATGTTCCCCTAGATCTGGAACTCTCTAGATTAAGGTTTCTCAAGGAAGAAGAGAGACAGCAGTATCAAGGAAATCTTTTAAATACAGTGGTCAGAGTTTATTATATTTGATTAAGATCTTTAGTTATAAAAACAGGCATTTCTCTTTAGTCAGTTTCTTGTTTCCAAGTATTTGTAGGCCTGGTATATTCCATTAATACTTAAATACATAAAGCATACTTTATTTCGCTGTGAATACTATTTAGTCAACATGAAAAAACAACATTTTCATTATTTGTATTATGCACTTAAGAGCAAGAAAAAGTTTGTCAGTTACTCTAAGAGTATGGGTATAGAACCAAATGATCAATGTGAATCATGTCTCTGCTTACTCCTGTCTAAATGTATTTTCTTTCTGTGCCTTGGGTAAAATAGGGGTAGCACCTACCTCTTTTCTAAGACTTGTTAACATATGTGAACACTGCAAGCAGTGCCTTGTTAGCAATTAGGAGGAAGAGGATAGAAGCAAGTGAAGTATACATGAAGCATGGCTAGGATAACAGTTTAAAGCAAAAGGCAAAGTATAAGTGTTACTTAAATATATGGAAGTAAAAAATAGCTAAGAATTGAAAATGCTTGCATCTAGGAAATAGGGGTCCAGGAGTAGGTTGCATCTGGGCAACAGGAGTCAGTAATGTAGTAGGCTGGGTCAGGAGACTGCTTGTCCTTGTATAAACTAACTTGAATTTTATACACATATAGGAGGGAGAAACTGCATAAAGTAGTTAGAGCCTTTTGTTTTTATTTTAACTTGAACCACAAAGCAATATACCTTTTTATTATAGAAATCTTTAAACTTATGCAGAGCCTGAGAGAACAGCATGGTGAACCCATCACCTAGCTTCAGCCACTATGAACTCCTGGCCAAAATTGTTTAAAAGGATTATTTTTAAAATGTAGAAAAGAACTAACATACTAGACCTGAAACTACAGTTTTTTTGAGTCTGTTACCGTGGTTGACCTTTGGCTACTGTTTGGGAACTTGGCTTTCAGGAGGATTTTCATTCCCTGGTAAGTTGGTTCACTGTGCCTAAACTTTGTGTAAACATGGTTTCTGCAGGATACCTCCTTATGGGAGTCTGGAATTTGGTATGTGCTAGGCAGTGAGTGCTTATGTGTTCAGCCCCTAATAAAAATCTTAGGTATTTACATCTCTAGTAGATAATATTTTACATGTTACAGTTTGTTGCTGGAGGAATTAAGCATGTTTTATATGATTCAATTGGAAGCATTCTTTGAGTTTGCACTTAGTTTCCTTTGGACTTGACCCCATGTGCCTTTTTCCTTTACTGATTTTGGTTTGTATTCTGTCACTGTAGTAAATCATAGCCAAGGGATCAAATATATGCTGTCTTGTGAAAATGAGTCCTTTGAATTCTCACAAGTCACTGAACCTGGGAATGGGCTTGGGAACCCTAACACATTTAAAACAACAACAAATCTAACATAAAATTCATGATTCCTTAATATCAAATTGCCAGTTAATGTTCAGATTTCCTTAATTTGTCTTTTTAAAAAACATACTTGTTCAAATCAGAATCAAAAAGATGATCTACCCACTATGTTTAGTTGCTATGTGAAATCTCAACCTGCAGATTGCCCCTCCTTTTTTTTCCCCCTACTATTTGTGCAAGACAAATGACAGTTCATTCAATTTTCCCATCATCTGTACTTTACTCATTACATTCCTGTAATGGTATTTAACATGTTCCTCTGTTAGTTCCAGATATTATTTTATAAGACTAGTTTGAGAGATAGTGTTTACTTACCTATTATTGTATGGCATTGGAAATAACAATTACCTGCTTCTCTTCTTTTGTGGTAAGAGTTTGGGAGTTGTCAGTCAGCCTGATTTATCCATTATGAAATTTGCTACCAGTTTTAATGGCTTTAAGCACCTATTAATCTTTACGTAGGACCAACCACTGTTTCATTAAGTGTTGCAAAATGCTGATACCTCATTCTACTCATATCTTACCTTCAGTGATTATTAATTCTTTCATAAAGAACTTACCTTAACCTGTTGGTTCATACATGATAGGTAGGATAGACGATTGATTCTTGAACTTTTTCAGTGTTCAAAATTAGTAAGTTTCCTAGCATTCTCCAGAGGTTGGCCAGTGAGATTTTTTTGAGTATCATTATGAACTAATAGATTTTAACACATCTTTTAATCTAACTCAGTTATTTTCTGGCACCCAAATTGTCCCATCTCTGGTCTGTGAAAGCTCCTTCATGTTGAACCTGACATAATTGTTTTTGAGGGCTTCTTTGTATTCAGATACAAGATGTCCCAAGCTGATTTTCTATTTCCTGCACAGGCCTGTATTCAGCCATTTCTTCAAGGAGCACTACCTCTTTGGGCTCCTCACTGATCATTATATGATCATGTTTCTAGGTCTTTTCTTTGGACACAGCTAGGATATAACTTCAATACACCATAGGTTTATATTGATATGACCAATTAAATGTGGAGTTTTAAGGGGTTATAATTTAATCATCCATTTACTTTTTCTTCTTTCCCTGAAAATCATGGTTCCTAATAAAAACACCATTGATTTGCTTAATCTTATTCATGGTGGTTTCACACTAGTACTAATACTGCAAACAGTATCATTACTGAAAAGGTAGATTTTGGGGATTTGTTGCTTTATGTCTTAGGAAATAACTCCATTAAGAATATATAGTTAATTTAGTGTATTTTCAAGTCACTTGTAATAGTTGCTCTCTATGTAGTTAAGCCACCAGTTGTGTACTTTTTTGTTTTATAATTATATGAAATGTTACATGATTCTGTAGGTAAATCTCCATTCTACAGGTAAATCTGTAAATCAAGGTACGTTAAGAGAAACTGTCCATCCTAGTACCTGCTACCCTATTTGTTAGTTGTGGTTTAACCTTCTGTTTAACTGTGAATGTGTATGTGTGTACACACACACACACATATTTGTATATATACCTATGCAAGTGTGTTGGTGTATATTTGTATTTCCATACACTATCAGGTAAAAAGCACACTATAAACCCTTTCCATCTTGCATTTTTTGAGTCATCATATCTCCATATGTATTACTCCCCACTTTGTATTCCCATCAGTTATTTATGAGAATACGTTTTCCCACAGCCTGTAAATATATTGTTATCAAACTTCACAAAATATTTTAAGTAGATCTGTTTTAGAATCTTTGGCAAAAGTATGATAAGTGCTGTACAGTGTGATCTTAAAGACAAGATGTTTGGGGCCTTAACAGTAGAATCAGAGAAATGCAGGTCTTCGCAAGCACAGGGTACAGTTACATTAAAGAAATGCTACAGGTATATGGGAAAGCAGGGAAGGCTCAGTGGGTTAAGTGCTCACTTTGCAGCCCCAGAGACCGCGGATCGAATCCCGGATCGAATCCCGGCCCCAGCCCCGGCCCGTACGAACCCATATGCTGAACTGGGGAGTGCCCCTAGTTTGGTTCTCACCAGGGTGAGACCCCGGCCCATTCATGCCCTGTGCAGCCCCGCACCCACCTGTGGAATGAAACTATGTGGAAAAACCAATGATGTACAACTATGGAGACTGTTCTGGGCCCTCCCCCTTCTCTCTGTCAAATACAATAAAAAAGAAAAAAATGCTACAGGTATAGCATAAGATGCACTAAGTGACTGAATGGAGAAATTATGAGGAATTGGGGATAACTCCTAAGTTTCTGGGAGTATGAAATGTTTCCTCTAGATAATGTTGAGCATTAGCAGATTACAGGATAGGGAAATCCTATCTTAGATGCCTTGAATTTCAGGTGCTTTTGAGATACCTGTGTTAGAAGTATAGTAAAATATATGAATCTGAAGAGAAAAGTTGAGGTAAGAGTGGAACTTTCAAATCATCACTCAATGTGGTGTTAAGACATGTGTAGATAAAGATGCCCAAGAAAAGAATAATAGTAGTATTAGAGCACTTGGCATGTCCTTGATGTAAGAAAGAGTAGTTTGTGCCCTTTTCATGTTTGTTTTTTACATAGCAATTCACTTAACATTTCTTTAGCTAGAATTAGAAAAATGCTTTATTTTCATGACTTATATAGATTTGCTATTACATACAGAGTATATGTACATATACTGTACAATATAATTCTGGTCTAAAATTGTTCAAATTCAACTCCAGGGCAAACATAGTTTAAAATCCCTTGCTCTGATCTATAGAATGATTTATTTTACCTTATAGCGGGTAAACACAATTTTTTTTTTTTAAGTTTTATTTATTTGTTAATTTTTTGACAGAGAGAGAGAGAGACAGAGACAGAGAGAGAACTGAACTGGGGGTACTCCCCAGTTCAGCATATGGTTCCGCACGGGCCAGGGCCGGGATTCGATCCTTGGTCCCCGGAGCTGCAAAGTGAGCGCTCAACCCACTGAGCCATCCTGGCTTCCCCAAAACACAATTTTATATATAATTTTAGAACTAAATTCTTTACTTTGTTCGAACTATTTTTGGAGAATATATAATTTTCACTTTACAATTGAGGAAAGAATCTCATCTAAATTAATAGTTTTCTATCCTACGTGGCCTTAAGAAATTGAGGCAGGAAACATTCACAACTTTATAATTACAAAAACCCTAAAAGATCTAGATTAACTTCTTCACTTTATACGTTGGGAAAATGTTGGTTATTTTCTGACCAAACCAGTACGAAATAACATGAGTATAAAAATACCAAGTTGGGCTAGAGACCTATAAATTTAGGGTTCACTATTAAAAATGGGATTGAAATGGGAGAAGAGCAGAACCATAAACATGGCTCTGTATTTCTCAGTTTTTTTCTTTAGGATCATTTCTGTGATAATGACAATATATTAACAACTGACATTTATCTACCCCATCATACACTGTTTTAAGCACTTTACAAGTCTTTTCACTTTTGTTCTCAAAAAAAAATATGTGAGATACAGTTAGTTACCATTAGGTACATTTTACACGTGAGAGACAGTCTGTCACAGAGAGGTCTGGTAACTTTCCCAAGGACACATAGTAGCAAGAAGCTAAAAAGAAAATTTAAACCCAGGCAGGCTGAAAATAGAACATATTTTTAGTGAAGACAGCAGAATGATAGAAGATTCAAAACTTTGTCATATAAGTTGAAGTTAATTCATTCAAAATTTTTTTGTTTGGGAGAGATGATTGAGGGTAACAGGAACATTAAGACTGTCAAGTATTAAGTGTTTCATTGGTGAGAATATATAGATTTCATCATGGAATTTAGGCATAGGATGAGTCCCAAAGGTTATCTTTGACCCAGTATTGTCTTCTGTTTCCTGTGTCAAAACTATGTGAAGATAGAATGGCTTTTTTTAGGGCTAACCCTTTTAGTGCAACAGGCCAATACATCGACTTTTGCATCTCGGGCAAAAAGTGCAGCAGGCCGATATCAGCTCATACGTAGACCATAGTTAAAAGTGCTATAACTTACTGTATTTTTTTTCTTGTATGATGTATGGTTATTGTTCTATCTAAAGTGTGAATTTTCTGCTTTATATAACACATTTTTGTTATTTTTTTTATCAGTTCTAAATACTTTTCATGAAGCTTAAGTCTTACTATAATTTTGATGTTGGTTTGTTTACATATCGGGAAGGTCAGCCTAATCGTATGCTCGTTTTTTTATCCTTCACATTTCTTGCTAGTTCCACTGGCACAAGGTAGCACTAAGAGGGTTAATACTGCCCTTCATCATTTACTGTCTCAGCAAAGGTTGTATGATTATTTGAAAGGCTTGTGGTAGAAGGGAATTATGTCACAAGAGGGTAGAATGGACCCTTTGCTAATCCTGAAATTTCTCAATTATCTAAAAATTAAAGTGACTTGATTAAATGAGGTAATTAACTAGATACCAGCCATTCATTTATTATAAATGAATTAAATATACGGTGAGAGTTCTAGGCTTGCACAGTACTTGATTGATTCAGAAGAACCAAGGCTGGATACTAGAGCTGCTTCAACTTCAGGTGCAATTTTGAACATGCCACTCAGTTGGTTAAGGGTTGATAGTTTACCTTGTTAAATCCATCATACTAGGGTATGATATCTGTTATAATAATTAACCTATAACACAAAAGGTTATCAAACTTGAGCATACTTTCAGATTTCTAAGAGGATTTGTGAAAACAGATTGCTGGGCCTCATTCCTAGAGTTTCTTATTCATTAGATTCAAAGGAGAGCCCAAGAGTTTGCATTTCTATCATGTTCTGGTCTGAAGACCACACTTTGAGAAATACCACTACAATAGTCTGCCCCAATAGACTGAGCTTTTCAAGAGCACAAAGCAGACATTATTCATTTCTTTGTCCCTCAAATACCAAGCAATACATGGCGGTTTGGAGCTTCTGATACTAGAAATGAGACCTAAAATTGGGTAACCTTTTAAAGTTTTAATTTTTAAGTTCAGGTAAGATTTAGGTTTATGTTAAGCTTACCTTTAGAAATACCAGATCAAGATTCGAATACAATTCTTTCACATGGTCCTACTTTGATACATTAAAAAATTGTTTTGCTTTGTTTGACATTACTATTGCATGTAAAAACTAGATTTATTTTTCTACCTGGAAAAAGGAGGATACTGAATTGTACTAGATTCATGTTCTTAGTATGCATAAAGTAAGTGGCAGAACTGGAACTGGTCCCAAATTCAGAAATAGCTTAGCATCTATTCCTGTTAAATGGGTACTAGACTAGTAGAGGGATCACTTCATAAATATATAAATGTCTAATCACTGTGCTGCACTCATGAAACTAATATAAAAGAATACTGAATGTCAACTGTAATTTGAAAATGAAAAATAATTTAAGAAAAAAAAATTTTTTTATTAAATTTATTGGGGTGACATTGGTTGGTAAAAATTATGTATGTTCCATGTGTACAATTCTATAATACATCATCTATGTGTTACATTGTTTTTACTACCCAGAGCTAGCAAAGAACGTCTCAGTAATATTTTATCAAGAATTATTCTGGTGGTTAAAATCATGAATAAATAAGTGCCACTAAGAATAATATGATTAGGTTTTTTTATATGTTGCATATAATTTTAGTCTTTTTTGGCAGTTACCATAAGCAGTGTTCTGTGATTCTTCTCTTTCTCTCTCCTCAGATATCCGGAAAGTGGTACTGTAGAAATAAATGTGAAGGATCTTCGACCACGAGCTAGGACCACTTTGAAATGGAATGAACTAAATATTGGTGATGTGGTAATGGTTAATTACAATGTAGAAAGTCCTAGTAATAGAGGATTTTGGTTTGATGCAGAAATTATTGCACTGAAGACAATCTCAAGGACCAAAAAAGAACTTCGTGTGAATATTTTCTTGGGGTAAGATTCTCTGTACAGATGCCATTTAATTACTGCATTAATCAAGGAATGTAATTTTTAGGTATTCAGAACAAATTCTTTAGTTTAAAAAGGAGGAATCTATGAAAGGTCGAAATTTAGATACTAAAGTGTTTTTTTTTAATAAATTCTTGAGAATTTTTTATTAAATATTGTCTTTAAATCTCATCTCCGTAACTACTTAGCTGGAGATACATTTGAAAGCATCTGTTTTATTAGAGAAATCCTTCCTTACTTCACAGGATTCTTATAGATTAAACCAAATATACAAGAGCATTTCAGTAGCTATGGTTGCTACGATGATGTAATAGTAGTAAATGTCTACCTAATCAGCTGTCTACTGGACGTGCAAGACTATCTGAAATTTTTCTTCATAGTAATTTCCTTCACTTTACAGAATTTGACAATGAAGAGAATTCAAAAGGTAAAATGTCGCCAAAATACCAAATCAATCAGGTATTTTCATCATTAATTTTTTTAAGAAAAACTTTTTTTTTTTTTTTAAGATTTTTTATTGTTTGAGAGAAGGTGAGAGAGAGAGAAGGGAAGAAAGCCCAGAGCAGCCTCCATAGTTGTACATCATTAGTTGTAACATAGTTTCATTCCACACAAGTGGATATGGGGCTGTGCAGGGTGGGAACCATGCTGGTGGCCTCCCACATGGGAGATGAGAAACTTTGCCCCCATCCTGGCAGTTACCAGCTGACCCACAGTTCAGTATATGGGTTTGCACTGGCTAATACTGGGATTCAATCCCTGGACCTCACCATTACAAGGCAAGCGCTCAACCTGTTAAGCTATCTGGACATCCCCCCAAAAAACTTTAAATGTTTCCTTCAAGTGATAAAGTACTATATGCATTGTTTCACAGCTAACTTTTTACACTTAGGAAAATAATTATCACCATCTTTCTTATTAGTCCAATTATTCTGAATAGAGTTTACTGGATGAAGAGTAACTAATTTACTTCAAAAAAAAGGCGGGATCTGTTAAACTGTTTCCATTTATTATAAATAATGTTTAGGTAAACCTTGCATATGCATTTTTTTGCATTTCTTTTCTTTAGAATGAGTTTTTAAAAGTATATCTGCTATGTTAAGCATTGGGGATTTTATTATAGAATGACCCTTCCACTTTTCTTTTACATAAGGGAAATAGCCAAACTAATATTCTTGTCAGTTCTGGTTAACTGGATTGTTCTCTATTACTATAATATACATTTATATACTGTATACAATGCTTCTATAATATAGTGGATTATATATTATATAATTGATATATCTGTGATAACATTAAGGTTACAAATCTGGGATCAAGCATCTGCTTATGGATATAAAGCAGAGTCAGCAAACTACAGCCAACTAGCTGCCTGTCTTTATGAAAATAAAGTTTTATTGGAATACAGGAAATACCCGTCTATTCATATATTATTTGTGGCTGTTTTTATACTCAACAGCATTGTAAAGTGGTTGCAACTGAGACTACCTGGCTTGTAAAACCTAAACTACTTACTCTGTGACCCTTCCATAGAAAAAGTTTGCTAACTCCTAAGATAAAGAAAAAGAATGTTGTATAAATTGGTGAAAACTTCACCTGACCTTTTTTAAATATACTTTATAAAACTGTATGTTGCAAGGTAGTTTGGGAACTTTATCCAAACACAAGTGTGATTTTATTTCCAGACTAAGGATGTAACTCAATTATAGACTTCCAAGCCACTTGATATTGATATGCATACAAATCATGAAGGAGAAAACATTTACATAAATGGTAGTCTTATAAGGCACTTGAGTGCAAGAAGTCCAGAAAAGCATATGTACACAATAGGAGGGGATAACAGTACATTGCATTGAGCTAAAAAATTAAAATAAAAAATAGCTTGCTATTTAAATTTTTACTAGATGTATTAGGAACACAAGAGAGCCAAAAAGGAGCTAGTATGGCTTGTGGATGGGATTTTTTTTTTTTTTTTCATGTGTTAGGAATCTTTCCCCTCAGTGGAAATAGTGGATAAATAGAGTGAAGGTATAAACATGTTCTGTTGATAGTTTGGGGCTGTTATAAACAGTGCTGCCATGACATTATATTTGTGTCTTGGTGATTATGTGTACATCAGTTTTTGTAGGTTCATATTTTGTCTGGAACTAAAATTGCTGCATTGTAAAGCCTGTGCATCTTCCACTTTGATAGGACCAAATATTAAAGTGGGTTTACTAGATTGCACTTCCATGGCAGTATGAGTTCCCAGTTACTCAACATGCTCATTCACACTTTGTCAGGCTTGAATTTTTGCTAAAATAGTGTACCATCGTGGCTTTAATATGCATTTCCCTGACTGATATTGAGAACCTTATATTTATTGGCAATTTGGATATATTTTGTGAGGACCGTGTTCCAAACATTGGTGGTTTGTTGTTAATTGGGTGGCCTGTCTTACTGATTTTTAGGAGCTCTAATTGTGGGAGCTGGACCATTTCCATTATATGTGGAGAAAATATATTGTCCAAGTCTATGGCTTATTTTTTTCTCTTTATACTTGAATACCATTCTTAATTTTAAGTACTTCTCAATTTTTTTTCCTTATGCTTATATTACTTTTTATCTCTTGCTTAAGAAACATCCTAGAGTTGGGTGGGGGCTGGACAGGGTGAAATAAGTGAAGGTGGTCAAAAAGTACAGACTTCCAGTTATAAGATACGTAAGCTCTGGGAATGAATAATGTACAGCATGGTAACTATAATTAACAGTACTATATTGTACATTTGAAAGTTGCTAAGAGAGTAGTTCTCATCACAAGGAACAAAAATTGTAACTACATGAGGTGATAAATGTTAGCTTTTTGTGGTAATCATTTGTCAGTATGTACATATATCAAATTATTATGTGTTGTATACCTTAAAGTTATACAATGCTATGTAAAATATATCTCAATAAAACATGAGGAGAGAGGGGGAAACCTCCCTAACCACAGAGTATAAAAATGTTCTTCATTATTACCTTAACAAAAGCTTGTGATTTTGCCTGTCTCAACTTGCAGTAGGTTTTTATGTAGTGTTAGGTAAAGATTTGACTTACCTTGATATATATGGATAATCATTTTTCCTAGCATTTATTGAAAAGCCTATTTTTTCCTCATGGATCTTCAGTATCACCTCATAACAAGTATCTTTATTCTGAAACATTGGTCTGTTTTCTGTATTTTTTTTTTTTTTTTTTTTTTTTTT
>PVKE010050009.1:0-11079 GCA_004027555.1 Craseonycteris thonglongyai | reverse complement strand
GGGGGGGGGGGGGGGGGGGGGGAAAGGATGCTAATTGTTTCATATTTGTTTTGCAAGAGATAAAATGAAAGCTCAGAAAAAATGAGGGATTTATGATCACTGAAGGTTAAAGTTATTTGTTATCATGAGATTAGACAAACATTTAAATATTAGCTTTCATACTCAGGATACCCAGATCCTTGAACTGGAAACCCCGATTGTTCTTAGAGAGGAAAGGGTCATTTTCTCAACATCCTTCACTGAATTATTTTGAACAATAGCAGAACGAGTCTCACTTTTGCTAGGTAGCTGAGTATTTATCTGGCCTTGTATACTGACAAAACAAACTCATGTGATTTATGGAACATCAAGCAGCCATCTCATCCAAATAATGAGTACTTCTTTGGACTATGCACCAACTAGAATCTTTCTAGAAGGACTTTGGAACAAATCTAATAAAATATCTCTGATTTGAGGTCAAAAGCCTTTTGAATTTTCCTTTTCATCTTTGGGAAAAGAATGACATACAAGCTGTATGATTGGTGCAAAGTGGTCCAAAGCAGGATGTTGTGATTGAAACGACGAGTTACATTCTACTAACGTGCAATAATGCATAATGCAAAATTGAAAAAATAGAATTCAAACCAAACATGTGTGGTCAAAAATTGTATTGCTTGATAAAAACAGACTTTCCTCTTAAGTAAGGAGTCTAGAGGATGTATTTACAGGGCTATCAAAACAATCAGAAACATCATAAGGCATAACATTTGTTTGCCTTTTCAGGAAAGTAATGTGCAAGCTTATGGATCGTCTAAATTAGACTTTACTATTTTGATGTCCTTGCCATTTGTTCCTTTAAATTTCCAGCCTAAGGGGTATATTCTCCTATCAGGGTGCATGTGTAAGTCCCATTAAGGCTAATAGGAATTTGATGCCTGAGTCCAAAGAAAAATCTACCTCTAAGATGGCATTTTGCACATGTAAAGCACAAGAAAAATAACTAAAATAAAATCCATTTCTCTTCATCCAAAGCACATAAAACAATTATTTTAATTATAAGATAAAGCATTTGCTTGTGGAATTTTAAATCCATTTAATAAATTTGCAGTTTTATGCATTTCTCTCACTCAAAATTGCTTTCCTCAAATATGTTTTAGGTTGTCTCAGGCTTTGAAGAACCAAGTGATGGATGGAAACCAAGAGAAATAGGAGTGGTGGGAGTACATTTCTCAACCCAGTCTTCATTTATTTATATTCTGCAGCACACACACTCATGATGTCTCAAACTTATTTCCACAAGATTCAAAATGAAGCCTGGAACACAAAACAGCTTGCCCATATTTTCTTGTTTAAGGCTCTATCTCCTGAGCTTTCTTTTGTATCTCTAACCACATAAGAACATTTTAGGCCAGAGTCAATATTCAAATGAGATGTTAATTTTAAAAATTGTTACATCCGTCTGTTTATTTTGGTAGAAGGAAAATATTGGTTTTTGGAGTTGCACTAAAACCCAGATAACAAACAGTTTTTAATCTTTATACATCTTTCAGAAAAAAAAATTCTACCTCAAGAAATTTCTTTAACAAAGAGAACATTATTTCAGACTCTAACATTTCTGTCTGCCGATTATCATTAGTCATAAGCTAAGCCCTGCACTAAATGTCTAGTGAGCACAGATAATGTTCATTTTGTCTGGAAGACAGGTTGCCGCCTGTCAAGGAGCGATGGAATAAATGACAGGTTTTGACTCTGTGCCTTGCAGGCATATTAGGCTAAGAAATCGCCAACATGATGAAAAATTATTTTGTCAAAAATTTGTAGGTCACCCATCATTGTCTAATGTATTCTGTGATTAATTGCTAGCATAGATCAGCATTATGTCTTCCCAGTGAATCGCTTAATTGTTGCCTGCTTCATGCTCTTAATGTAATGATGAGGCATCTGCTCCTTTCACATGTGCTTTTAAATGCCAGCTTTTGCATCCAGGTTACAGGGTTGGTAATATTCAACTTAAAGAACTAGTTCAAATTAAAACTTAGGGACCGCCATCTCTTCTTGCTGTTTATGAGAGTGTGTGCGGAAGGCTGAGTGTTAGTGTTAATGTATGTAGATTTTATTTCTGATGAGTGATTATTTGACTGCTCATTTTACGAAGATTTATGGTGTGCTTTCTATCTCCTGACTGCAGTGCTACTCTTATCTTTAATAAAGGAGATGAGGACATTAATCAGCCATTGTCAGGGCTCCTGACTAAGACATTAAATGTACTGTATGGGATAGGTAAACACGCTCCAAATCCTTCTCTCCTCCACTAGATCAGGCAAAAAAACACTCATTATATTTATCATAATTTCACATCTGCTGTTTTTGAAGCAATGTACCATGAGGCCATAAACTGTATTACAACTGTGCATAAATTCAACTGATTTGTGGCTGGAGTAACTAATTCCTAAAGTACATTTTAGAAAAACAAGCAGTGAGCCCTGAAATTGCAATTCCATAAAGGCACTAAATTACTGACTGCAGAATCAAAAATTTGCTTCATGTGATTCTGCAGTGACCATTTTATAAAATGTGACAGTGCGCCTGTGATTGAGTCAATAAAACAAGGACGAGTGAGCTGTACACTCAAACAAGATTAAAGAGAAAGGGAATGACAGAGGACAGACTCATGGTATACAAACAGAGGAAAGCACAATGTTTCTCCCTCAAATTACTTCAGGATGCAACTCCTAATAGCAACAATATTGATTTGTCAGTAATATTTTCATTATTTTGGAGGTAAAGGAAATACATTTCATTTCTCTTTTATTCATTTCACAGCATAATCAAGAGCATACTTAATATATATCAAAATGGATTTAGAAAGAATTTTTTAATTGTGGCACTAGCTATTGACTTAAACTTGCTACAATATTTTTCCAAATTATAATGCATAATTCTTTGTGGATTATTTACTAATCTACTTGTTTGGACTTATATGTCCAAGTGATCTCTTTGTTAGGGCATCTAGCCATGTTTGAGAAGGATACGTGTGTGTGTTTATGGGAGGAGGAATAATGTGTATATTTCTATGTGTGTTTTGCCTTTATAGGTGTGCTCCACTTCATTTTTTATGAAATTGATCAGTCCCTGAACTTGCTATAATGTCTTTTCCAAAAGAGAAAAGGAGAGGAGGGAGTGATCTTTCATACAAGACAAGGAAAACCAGAAACACCATTGTTTTTTGAAGACAAAATGCACTTGACATTTGTTAAGATGAAAACTAAAGACAGACCTGACACTTGGAATCATGAATAGAGGTGTGAACCCACAAATGAAACCTGCTAACGGTGGCAACCATGTATGTTCTTCTGGAAGAAGGATGTGATTATGTGGTTATTTATTGACTGGAAAAATCAATCTAAGAGAAAAATAAATGGAACTGGGCTTTCACTGTTTGGGTTTCTCAAGATATCCATCGCCTTTCACCAATTATTTCATGCATCTCTGCTGTTGAGGTTGGAAGTGTCACTGAAGGGCTTTTGTTTCACTTGACTATGATACATATGCATTCTTTGTTTAATATTCTGCATTTGAAGACTCCTTCTCATCCAATGTGGGCAATTACTTACCCAGGGCAAATTATGGAGGGCATTTAGACAGAATGTATTTTAGAGTAATATAATTATCTTTGATTTTATTTACAGAAGAATATATTTGTCATATTTTATTCCTTTTCCTGACCACAATTCTGGTCAACTTTTATAACCGCAGATCCGGAGCTGCCACATTGAATATCGCTCTATTCTTTACTCATAACATCAAGTCAAAAATGGTTGTGTTCACAAGGCATTGCATAGTTTCTATTTAATGGTATCAATCTGTGCATCACAGAGTGTTTCTTTTCCTGACATTATTACTTTACTGAAATTAAGCTTGAAACAATCTGATGTCAGATACTGTATATCTACTTTTATTGCCAGCCTTTCTGAGCCCACCATATTGCCAGGACTGCATCTCATTTTAGATGGGTTTAACCAGATATATATTCTCAAGTTTATTGAGAGTTGGATAGATTACATTTCCTATTCTCAAAGAGCAGGCTGGTCCTTTCAGTGCATTTTATAGAACAAATGTAAATTTCCATGCTGCCGTTGACAAAAATTCATGGTTCTTCTCTTAGTGTCAAAAATAAATCCAGCATAGCATTGGAGATGAGTTAAGTGTGGAGCAGGCGTCAGTTCACCCTTTCTGACTTAGCAGCAGTTTCGATGTACTTGAGAAATCTGTACAAGTTCAATGATTATGGTCTAGGCCAGGAGATTTGCTCACACAACAGAGCTACTCTGCTGGAGAATGAATTGTAAGGGCTCAACGAAATGCAAAGCGCTTCCTGAGTACAGTGAGCTCCTCTAACTCCCATCTTCTTTCCTCATCTTCCTCCCCTGCCACATTTATGCATCTCTCTTACCTGAAGCCTTTTCGGAAGGCTTTCACTATAGTTAAATAAAACACAAGCATAACAATTGCCCAAATCACTCCATTAAAATGCAATAAAAATTAGTCTTTTGTTACATTTGGGGATTTATGTATTTAGGAAGTATGGGATATTCAAAGGATAGCTATTAAATACTAATATTAGCAGCTTGGCTTGACCAGTTCATCAAGATTGCTCACATATGCATATCTTAGAGGAAAAGTCAGATTTGTATGAAAAAGGTGTTTACGGACAGATGTAAACAAAACATACTGAATCATGGAAAACAACTCTCTCAAATACCAAGCCCTTTATCAATACCACACATAGCTCAGATCATGAACTGTCTACTTAAATGCTGAGTGTGTGTCCTTATAAACAAAAAGCAATTTTTTTCTACAATTATGTTCATTTAATTTTTTTTTCTCTCTGATTGAAGCTAAGGGTTTCCTCTAACTATCTACAAAAATTGGTATTGCTTGTAGGAGAAGAATAAAGAAAAATATTAAGAGTACTTTGTGGAAATCATATAGCCTGACTATTATAAGAGTCAGTCCAGGTATATCTGCTGTGAATAATTTCTTTTTGTCATGTCATTTTGCTGCTCCAAGGTTTGAGCAAATAGGGCCTTGGTATAACTGGGAGGAGTTAAAACCGACATAATTTCCAGCAGCAGGGATTGTGATCAGTTTTTTCTTAAGGAGGAAGGTCTAGTACCTATCGCCATGTATAAGCTCTAATTCGTCTTCCCAATGAGCAGATCATAAATAAGGTGGGATCTTGTGGAACCCCAGGTTAAGTTTTTCTTTTAAGTACCAGTGAGGTAAGGGATGGATTTTGGTTACAGGGGGAAGGCATATCTAAACACTCACACACACACACAACGCACAATACACATAAAACATATTGTACTTACATGGTATATTGTTATTACTTTGCAATTATACCTTCTATCATATTTATAATATGACTGTAAAATAAATGTTAAAGTATTAAAAAATAATCATTTTCAAGTTTGTGAATTTAAATGAGAGGTAACCTTCAAAGTAGTACAAAATAAAATCACAGTGCATATTTACTAGACATTAATTCTTGTGAAAATCAATGAACACATATTTCTAACTGAGGATTGTATTTTAAATTCTCAAGGAAATTCATATGATAAATATTTTTGGAGTATTCATATATGTCAGGCACAATCCAAAGCACCATGGGCTTGTTGAATCCTACAAGTGACCACAGTATGCAAGGTGAAAATAATTAAAATCCAGAGTAAAATGTCCTGTTGTAAAATTCCTATGATCCAGCAATTCCACTCCTGGGTATTTATCCAAAGAAATCCAAAGCACTAATTCAAAAACATATACAAGTATGCACCCCTATGTTAACGCAGGGCCATTTAAAATAGTCAAGACATGAAAACAACTGAAATATCCATCATTAGATGTTGGATGAAGAAATTATGGCAGAGTATTACTCTGCCATAAAAAAGAATGAAATCTTTGTGACAACATGGATAGATCTAGAGAACATTATGGTAAGTGAAAAAAGTCAAACTGAGATAGACAAATACCATATGAGCACACTTGCATGTGGAATCTAAAGAACAGAATAACAAACAGAACAAAAATAGACTCACAGATACAGAGAAAAAACTGATAGTTGCTAAATGGGAGGGAAGTTGGGGGATAGGGAGGAAGGTGAAGGGATTAGGAAGTACAAATTAGTAGTTACAAAGAGTCAGGGGGATGTGAAATGCAGTATGAGGAATAGAGTTAATAGTGTTGTAAAGACTTTGTAGGGTGTCAGATGGGTACTAGACTTATGGAAGAAATCACTTCATTGGTTATATAAATGCCTAACTATTGCACTGTACACCAGAAGCTAATAAAAATAATATTGTATGTCAACTATAATTAAATATATATATATATATATATATATATATATATATATATATATATATATATATAGTCACATGATATAAAGTAAAGCATAGGGAATACTAAGGGGAATCCCCCAAAGTGGAATTATTCATAAAAAATGTTGTATTTAATCTTATATGTTTAAACTTTAGTAACCTTTAAAGTACTCTGACACAATACACCCATTGAGACACTTTTTCTGCTGCTCAAAACAGTTTTTGAACTCATCAATTTTTGAACTCATCAATTTTGATGCCTTTTAGTTCTGCTGCAGTTTTTGTCTCACCTTTTCCTCACAAGCAAAATATTTTCCATCAAGGACTTATTTCATCCAGGGAAACAAACAAACAAAAAGTTGCTTGGGGTGAGATCGTGTGGATGGTGGGGCACCGGGGTCATGCAGTTTTTGGTCAAAAACTGCTGAACACTCAGTGCAGTGTGGGCGGGTATATTGTCATGCCACACATTGTTTATAAAAATAACCCACCATGAAGTGGGCAAATGCATTGAAAAGTTGCCACCCCGCCCCCAGAAAAAAAAAAAATTCACTGAAGCAAAAAACAGCTTGTCACAACACCAGCTGGTACATGATGCAGATGGGTTCTTAGAACACTCACATAGTGGGGGAAACTTGAACTACAAGGGGCCTGCCCTCCAGAAGATAACTGCTATATTTTTGGGGTCCCCCCTTGTATAGCCAATGGTAATGTAATAGCTATGTACGATGTTAGATGGTTAGTAGACTTGTTGGGATTATCACTTTGTGGGAAGTATAAATGTCTAATCATGATATTGTTTTATACATTTGAAACTGATAAAAAAAGATATATAAACAATCATCAGAGCATAGTAGAGCTCTGAACTCTATGAGTGTGGATGGAAGCTTTGAAACTGATAGCAATACTTAACAAAAGTTGATTCTTGAACAACTCAGGGGTTAGGAGTGTAAACCCTCACAGCTGAAAATCCACATAAAACTTTTGACTGCTCCCAAATTTTACAAAAAGCCTTCTGTTGATGGGAAGATGTACTAACAGCATAAACAGTTAATTAACACATATTTTGTATGTTATATGTATTATATGTCAAATTCTTGCAACAAAGTCAGCTAGAGAAAATAAAATATTATTAAGAAAATGATAAAGAAGAGAAAATACCTTTACAGTATTTATTGGGAAAAAAAATCCATCTATAGATGGCCCTTGAAGTTCAAATCCATGTTGTTCAAGGGTCAACTGTGTGCAGAAGTGACATCCATTTGTTTACTCATTTAGTCAGTTCACACATATGTGAGACATCACTGGATTGGGCTGTGAGACTAGAACAGTGAGTCAGGACCAGTCCATGTGCCCCCTTTGTTCACAGGAAAGCCGGAATAAATACGTGGTGGAATGATTACTCACAACTCAACTTGCTGGGTTTGATGAGTCAGAGAAGGCCTCCTGGAGGAAGTGACTATGGACGTTACAGTGTGAAAGACAAGGAGGAGTTGGACAGGTGAAAAGTGGGGAAGGCCCTGGAGAGTCAGATAATAGTGTGTGTGGAGGCTGGGAGGTGAGAGAGGGAGGGGTCTACCCTAGGAACTGGGAGAAGTTCAATCTCATAGATGAGGAGGAGAGAGCCATCAGGTCATGTAGGGTCTCAAGAGCCAACCAAGAATCTAAACATTTCCTTTAGGGCAATTCAGAAACTGTGAAAGGGCTTTAAATAAGCAACAGAGTGATCAAACTTTTTATTTTAGGAAAATTACTTTGGTTATCGATGAGAAGAGTAGTCCTCAAATTCTTCAATCATTTCCCTATGAGTAAATATTTTTGGAGAACTCATCTCTAGTATATAAATATTTACTTATTTATAAATATTATATAAGTTTCACTGTACTAATGCATTGTTTATTTTAAAGTCATACATCAAATTAAACATTGAAATGAATGACCCAATTTTGATATGCATTAACAAATATATACAGAGCATTTCCTTTTTTTTTCTTTAAGTACACCAATGTCTCTGCTTTCAAATTATAGATGTTTGTTTCATGTAGTGGGAGTTTAGTTTTAATATGTCTTGCTGCTCATCACTGTATCATTTTTATCATGTATTATCATCTCAGTGTGGCCTTCCCTAATCATATTACTTAAAATTATAAATTCTTCCCTGGCATTTCTCATCTCTCTTCCCTGCTCTATGTTTTGTATTACCTTTGACGGTCCAATGTGATTTACTTATTTAGTTTATCGTACAGCTTACCACTCTCCTCATGAGTGCAAGGATATGTCTTTTTGCTTACTGCCATCTCCTGGGCCCAGAATACAGCTTGACTCATCATAAGTGCTCAAGAAATATTAGTTGTATAAATAGGGTAAAGATCATTATTCTCTGTTGTGAATGTAAATCTGTATTTCAAATAGTTCCCCTGAAAATTTTACTTTTTTTTTGTCCTGAATTTTTGTTAGACCAATTTAGGCCCTCATTATTTTTAACTTGGTATGTAAATGAGGAAGCCCTGGATTAGGAATAAGAGAAGAATTTACATGTGCTTGCATTACTATAGTTTTTTCTGCAGGAATCTTTAAAGTTCTATGGGCATCTGGTGAAGGTTAGTTTGGTTAGAAGTAGATAATACGACTTAGAAGTCTGTCTGCGTAGATGTATTAGGGGAATCCAACCTTTTGGCTTCCCTGGGCCACATTGGAAGAATTGTCTTGGGCCACACATAAAATACACTAACACTAAAGAAAACTGATGAGCTAAAAAAAAAAAAAAATTATGCACACAAAAATCTCTTAAAGTTTAAGAAAGTTTACAAATTTGTGTTGGGCCACGTTCAGAGTTGTCCTTCCTGGTCTGCATGTGGGCCTCAGGCCACAGATTGCACAAGCTGGATGTAGACGATTGTGTGCTCAATGGATTGAGAGTAAACAAATGCGGGAGGACCTTTTCCCACCTGGTGGCACTGCCATTTTGCTCAGTCTACCTCTCAACTCATTGGCTCACTCTGAACACTTTGAAGACATCTGAGACAGGGAAGGAATCCCATAGGGCCTGGCTCAGGGCCTGAGAGTGGTGAGAAAGGTGATCCTAGATTCCCTCTGTTCCCCTGAGGAAGTCCATGTGGGCAGGTTTTCAACCTTGAAGGGTTCAACCCTTATTGGGAAATATGTTTTCTGCTATGCCCATTAAAAGAAAATGTCCAAAAAGAGGTCACCCAAAACACATTCCCATATTACACCACTACTTTGCCAATGTGTAAACCAGCAGCTCACTTAGGTATGATAGTGAACATTTTCAGCCTTGTCTGTTTGTTAACCATCTCTGCTTAACTAAAAAAGGTGCCCAGATAAACAGAAGGTAGCTATAATTAAAACCTCAATTATGTAGACAGGGATTTGCTGATTGTGAGAATTAGGTAAAGTTTGAATGTGTTTTCAGTAGCTCCCATTTTTACGTTTGTGGCTTGTGAGAAATGATATGAGAGGTGGGAGTGTTGCTTGCCACAACATTTCTTTGGGTCTTTTCAAAATATGAGTGCAGAGGAATCTCATTCTGTCTTAAAAAATTGTAAGGAGACAAATGTCTTGATTCACTTCAACTGCCTGAAGAATAGTCAATATTCTGAAATGGTTGGGCAAAGCTCTTGCTGCTTTTTAAGTTGCTTGCATTACCTTTTCATTTTTAAACCATATTTTGTTGTTGTTGGGAAGCAGATCCTATATGGCTCATTCCAGGTAAACAACAAACTGTTGACTATATGAGTATCTGCCTAATTTCAACTGATGTGGACCATGCTCACCAGAAAGAACAGAGCTAGGAAAAAATATTAAAAAAAACAGATTTGGAAGTGCAGGCTACTTCAGCAAGAGTTGGGCAAATTTTGCCATTTATTTTGTATATAGGTTGCATATGGAAGCCACAGTATACTGGCTCCACATTTCATAAAATGATTTTCTTGTATCCCTTAAGGATTGATGCCATGTCTATGAACAGCCTTGCTGTTGGTCCTTAATCCAGCTCCACATAGAGGGATAGTTTTAATGACTTGTTAAAGTCCCTTGTCGCCCTGAGTCTCAATTACTCAAACTCAGGGACCATAATCTAATTGAATCATTTTAATAAGAAATCATGATTTTCATCTAAATTTTAATTTAATTCATTCCAGTGAATTATACTGAGGTTATTACAGCATCTTTTCAACTTCAGCAATGAAGACATCTCTGTATTCACAATGTACGGCGAATTCCTTATATGTGCCTGAGTTTTTCCAAAGTATTACAGCATTCATTTGCTTAGTCTTCTCATTCTGAGCATGCTTTTAAGCTACATTGGCCCAGTTTGTGTGTTAATGGTGTCCATATTTTCATGAAATGGGACAAGTACATTGAGCTTTGTATGAAGTGAATATGAAGCGATGTCTTAAGTATATGTTGAGTTATCTGGACAGCACAGGATCGAAGCATTCAGTTTGGCCATCTTGGCTATCAATACTGACTAGCTCCCTGCATGCTAAAGTCTGGGTTTGTTATTTGTGAGGGTGGCCAACGGGAAGAACTGATTCCATGTATTTCATTCAGGTGGGCACAATGTTGTTCAGTATTTGACATAAATTTTTTTTTTCCTGAAAATCTTGTATCTAGTATTATAAATCACAAATTCAAAGGGCAAGGGAAACAGAATCCAATAAACAAAAACCCGAAGTCTCTAATTTTCAAAATATATTAC
>PVKE010050008.1:0-11084 GCA_004027555.1 Craseonycteris thonglongyai | reverse complement strand
GTGTTTTTTATTTACTTTGTATTACGTTTTGTATATATGTTTCTTTGTGTGTATATAATTTGTACAATAAATTTATTATTTTAAAATTATTTTTATTATTTTTTATTCTTGTTCAATAATAAATATCCTTAGAAATAGCTGGTGCCCGCCGCCCTACCGATATTTTAGAATGCACCCTAGGGTATAAAAAGGTTGGGAACCCCTTGTACATTGTACAACTATGGAGAATGCTTTGGGCCCTCCCCCTTCTCTCTGTCTCTTTCTGTCTCTGTCTCTCTCTGTCTCTATCAAAAACAATAAAATAAATTATTTTTTTAAAGGACTAAAGCACTGTATTTAATAGATTTACATAGTCACTAATTATTAAGATAATACTGATAGTACAACGGTTTTTGTTTCTGACTTGGCTTCAATCAGTACTTCATGTTAAAGGTCAAGTCTACCTGTTTCTTTTTTTGTTGTTGTTAAATATATTGGGGTGACATTGATTGGTAACAATTAGATAGTTTCCAGATGTACAAATCTACATTACATCACCTATGTATTGATTATGTGCTCACCACCCAGAATCAGCTCTCCTTACATCACCATATATCTGGTGTCCACTCCCACCTTCCTCCCCCCTCTTCCCTTCCCTAAGGTAATCACCAAGCTATTGTGAGTGTGTCCATAAGTCTGGTGCCCACTCCCACCTCCCCTCTCCACTCTCCCACCCCCCTCCTCCCCTGCCCTCAGGTAATCACCAAGCTATTGTGTGTCCATAAGTCTTTGTTTCTTTGTTACTTTCAGTTTTATAATCCACCTATAAGTGAGGTCATATGTTTCCTGGTTCTTTCAATCTGACTTATTTCGCTTAATAAGATAGTTTCAAGGTCCATCCATGTTGTCACAAATGGCTGTATTTCATCTTTTCTTATCGCTGAGTACTATTCCATTGTGTAAATGTACCACATCTTCTTTATCCAGTCATCTATTGAAGGGCATTTTGGTTGTTTCCATGTTCTGGCCACTGTGAACAGTGCTGCAATGAACATGCGGGAACAGACATCTTTGCAGATTAAGGTTTTCAGGATTTTTGGTTAGATACCCAGTAGAGGGATTGCTGGGTCATATGGTAATTCCGTTCCTAATTTTTTGAGGGATCTCCATACAGCCTTCCATAGTGGTTGTACCAGTTTACATTCCTACCAGCAGTGTATGAGGGTTCCTTTTTCTCCATAGCCTCTCCAGAACTTGTTATCCCTTTTCTTGTTGATTATAGCCATTCTAACAGGTGTGAGATGGTATCTCATTGTGGTTTTTATTTGCATCTTCCTAATTGCTAGCGAAGTTGAGCATTTTTTCATATATCTGTTGGCCATATGTATGTCTTCATGAGAGAAGTGTCTGTTAAGGTCTTCTGCCCATTTTTGGATTGCTTGTTTCTTTTATTGAATTGTACAAGTTCTTTGTACATCTTTGATATTAGCCCCTTATCAGAGGCATTGTTTGCAAATATTTTTTCCCAGTTGGTTGGATGCCTCTTTGCTGTTTGTTACCAGTGCTTAGGGCTCAATCCCCAAACCTCCTAGCTGCAAGGCAAGCCCTCAACCTGCTGAGCCATCCCAGCATCCCCAAGACTCCTATATTCGTAAGAATTAACTATTAAATGGCTCTTCATGAACAGTAAATCTGTGCTTTTTAGCCATACCACCTCCCCAAATAGTGGCTTCATATACAGGTCTTTGACCTATCCAATAGCCAACTGCTTTCCAATTCTGAATGAAAATCCAGAGTGAGGGTAATTGCCTGATATTTACCCTGTGCAATGAGACTACCTTATTATTGGGATATAAATGTTCCAATCAAAGTGGAATTTTACTTTGATTTATTGCTGTCTCGCTTTTCTTTCAGAGTCACCCTCTATTTCTTTTTTCTCCTTTCAGGAGGAGGGCAGGTTGTGGGATTACCAGAAATTCAGTATAAAATGAAACCTGGCAATTGTCACCACCCCTGGGGGCAGAGACATTACCTGGCATGATACCTCCTACACTTCACTGGAGCAAGCTTTGTTGAATCAGGCTTGAGTGTAGTGACACAGTGTAAAGTACTCCAATATAGTGTAGCTAATGCCAAAACAGAAAAGTGGAAACTGTCTCCTGAAATCTGCTGCAGGTACATGAAAAATTCCAAGGAGAACAAAAGTGACAAATCCAGGCAATATGCCACATTTTTATTTCATGAAGACAGAAAGTGCCACAGCATGATGTTCCTTTGGCAAGACTGAATAAAACATCACCTGAGTCACCAGTTTAAGGAGACTTTGCTTTAAAAATACAAACTTGATTCAGTGAATTATATTACAGATTAAACTTTCTTTATCGCTGTCTTGGGGGCAAAATTTTAAAGAGTACTTCTAACTTTTTTTACTCCATTGCCTTAAATAACTGCTGTTAATAATGGGTTAGGGGGAAGCCGGGATGGCTTAGTGGGTTAAGAGCTCACTTTGCAGCGCCGGGGACCAGGGATCGAATCCCGGCCCCAGCCCGTGCAGAACCATATGCTGAACTGAGAGCTCCCCCAGTTCAGTTCTCTCTCTGTCTCTGTCTCTGTATCTCTCTTTCTCTCTCTCTCTCTCTCTGTCAAAAAACAATAAAAATAAATAAATAAATATTAAAAAAAGTAATGGGTTAGGCTAGTATTATGAAACTCATCTTCTGGATATGTGAAGGTAAAAGATCAGACCCAGTTTGGTTATGAGGCAGCAGAGCCTAGGGGTCAGCAGTACAAGTTTTGGAGTCATAGTCTAGCTTCAAATCCTGGCTTTATCCTTCAATTATGTGACCTATATAACACACTTAACCTCTCTAAGCTTCAGTTTCTACATCTGCAAAATGGGAATACCAATAGTATTTACTTGAGACCATTGTGGGGACCATTCCATTAGATAATGTGGTTAGTACGCGGTAATTAAGTAAACACATAACTATTAGTGATTACTACCCATTGGCAATTCCTATTAATGGCTGGGAGTTAAATACTTAAAAACTGAACCTAGTTTCCTATCTTCAAATATGTTTAAATAACAATCATTCCAGTTAGAATACAATTTAAAATACAGTATGCACAGGTACCTGTTCTGTCTGGTAAACACTTACCCACATGTAAATTATGTACCAGCTCCTTTCACTTTCCGGTATGACACTGAGCTAACAACAGAAAAATGAAATACAGTGCTGTTTTGTATAGTGAAGAATTATGCCACCTGGCTGTGGATCTAACCCTCTGTTCTTAGCCATTTGCATCTTTAGAGTCAGACTCATTTCTTCAATGGCTATAGGCCATGTTAATCTGCAAAGCAGTCCAGAAGCCTGCCCTTGACACTAGCAAATACAATGTAGCCCCATTCTCAGGCTCTTTTAATATCTAGCTACCACATCCCCCTTGTGGTCATGGTGAGAATTTGCCAGGCTCTCGGGGAAACCTGGAGGAATCTCAATCATACATGTACTCATAAAATCATGGTCCCAAACACCTTCAGCTAACACCATTTCATTCCAGGATTCTTTGTGCCTTTCAAATGTATGCAAAAATAAAAAAATAAAATAAGCAAAATCTTAAGAGAACCATTTGAGAGAAGAGGGAAGTGATCAAAATGCAATTACTCCAAATTTTCCACTTTCTGTCCTCCCTCCCTGTCATATACAACATAAGGATGTAAAGTTTTCAATTTCTATTTTGCTTCAGTGTTTAGTATTATTTCTTTGTCATTCCTCTCTATGTTCTCTTGAATCAGTATATTGTTTAAAAATATTAGTCTCTACAAATAGGGGTCATTAGTCTGTAACTTTGATGATCTAAGTAAAGTACACCTCTGAAGGAATTAAATATGAGAGATGAGTGTTAAATAGACTAGGAAGGATAGTATAATAAGAGCTAACTCTTAGGGCTTTAAAAAAATTTTATTGTTTTTGACAGAAAGAAGAGGGAGGGCCCAGAGAAGTCTCCACAGTTGTATGTCATCAGTTTTTGACATGGTTCCATCCACACAGGTGGGCGGGCCGTGCCTGGCAGGAACCAAGCTGGGGGCTTCCAGCACTAGGGGCCCAACTGGGGTAGGGAGGTGCGCGAGAACCGAACATGGGGTCTGCCGCATGGGAAGCACATCCCAGTTCAGCATATGGGTCCGCATGGTCCCCGGTACTACAAAGCAAGCACTCAACCCACTGAGCCATGCCCGTTTCCGGGCTTTTTTTTTTTTAGAATCTGTATAATCAATATTAATGTTATGTTTGAGTTGTTTCTTACCCCCACTGTCTTCCCCCTTACAATATGAACTCTTCAATTCTCTTCTTTTCCTCCCAAACTTTCCCTGATGTTTCCTCCACAATTCCTCACACGGTGGTGAACACTTAATAGTGGAACATCTTTCTCTTTTGATATGGTACTTTAAGGTTTGAAGGACAAATTGCTTCATTTCCAAAATCAAGTTCAATCTCACTGTCATCAGTGAATTCACATCTTGCTTTCATTGTACCCCACCACATGGAACAGTGTCTGAAACATGGCAGTCATCCCAGTGCATAGTTGTTGAATCAATTCTTTTTCTTAAAAATCTGAAACTGCCCACAGCGCTGTAGCCACTGACATCCTGTTACAGAACCCACAACGTAGCAGCCAGCACAAGGTGTGAGGTGAGCCTGAGAAGCCTCAGTGATGACCATCACAGGCAGGCAAGAACCTGAGCTCAAGTATTTTTTCTCTTGAGGATATGCACGATAATTACTCAAATGCAACCCTATGCTCCGTGTGAACGAAACGCTGCTCTATGGTAGAGGTCCCTGTGATAAAACACAGAATGAATTTGTCTAAGGTGTGCGTGCATATCAGCTGTATTTCAAGTTACTGGAATAGCAACAGGAAGCAGAAAAATGAATAAAGTCTGGGCCGAGCAACAAAGATTCTGAGCCTGAGGTTTACACTGAACAAAGATCTAAGGACAAGATGGCCTATTTGGGTGGAGCTGGAGCGGGAACGGATAAACTTTAAGCACCGAGAAGAGTGCACGCTCCGCCAAAACTCACGTGTGCTTGAGCATCCAATGAGTGCTGCAGTTAGACTCCACCCCCGTCCTCCGCCACTCCCTGAACACATGCACTCCAGGCGTTTAGCAAAATGCCTGCTGCGCAGGCCCAAGAGACCCCGCCTCTCACGCAACTGACGCAAGGAGGCTGTAATCGTTTCGCAATTTATACAGTGTGACCTTGAGTCTTTGCTGCCGCCGAGGACCGGGTCTGTCTAATATGTTGCCTTTATACCTCTCTTAGCCCCCTCGCCTCTCACTAAGCCCAGACCTGCCACAGCCAGAACGGAAGGACACGCTTTTCCTAACCATCCTGCTGTGGAGCGTATTAGCCATAAGTCCTGACTCCGAAAGCGGTGGTCAGGCAGTCACTGGTCAGGCAGTGCAGGCAGCGCCTTGGCGGAAGAGAGGGCCTTTGGGCCGCAGTGATCAACCCCGCCCCCCCATACCACGTGGTTGGAGGTTTCCAGAAACGTTTTCACCACCGCGCAGCGCAGCACAGCTCCTGGCTGTCCGCGCGCCTGTTAGCTGCCCAGTACTTCCAGCACCAAGCCGCCATGATAAGTGCCAGCCGAGCCGCGGCAGCCCGTCTAATCGGAGCTGCAGCCTCCCGGGGCTCCACGGTCACTCGCCACCAGGTAAGGAACTGTCCGGCCTTCCACAAGGGGCTCACGGCCTTGGGCCTCGGTGCAGCAGGCCGCGCCCATAAGGTCAGAATCCTCTGAGAGATGTCTGGAGGGATGGAAGACTTATAGACCTTCAGTTATGAACGATGCCAGTTTAAGGTTTAATAAAGCGTTGCCTGCTGAGTCACACCCCTTGCGAGCGTAGTCTTATTTCACGAAGTAACGGACAGTGGTCGTGACAGTCCGTTCTGTGGCTGATATGACGAGTTTGGCCTTGGCGAGGGACGCAATTCTAGTTGGAAGGGAACCACTGTTTTAGTTTTAGTTTTTATTTTAACCTACGAGTTGTAGGGGCGACTTTCGTTCCCCTTTGTAAAATACAGTGTGTGCAAGGACCCCGTTCCTATGATGAGATGAAGGAAGAAAGCACTGTAACAATAAATCAAGCTCTCCGACTTTTTTGTTTAGGAATATTTGTCTAGTAACCCAGAATTTTTGCTGTATGATTGTCCTTATTTAAGTAAATTAGGAAAAGGCCATGGAATAGTTGTTATCGTGTAAGACCAAAAACACACATCTTTGGAGAACTGGAATTGTCTCTGCATTCACGTGGGGATAAAGAAAGGCTTGGAAGTATCCTGAGGTTAGATTGTAAGCCGCAACTGAATTCTTTTTTTTTTTTTTTTCCCCCAAAACTGACCACAGGATCACTAATCCTAGTCCTAAAAGACAAGCAGTTGCTTAGCAAAGTGTCTAAATTAAATCTCTGCCTGCAGTCCTAGGGCTTAGGTGTACAATGCTCCTAACAATGAAATTGAGAAGTTGATGAGTATTTTGTAATGCAGTGATTCTCATTTGGGCAATTTTGCCTCCCCAAGGGACATTTGATCATTTCTGGAGATAATTTTGTCATAATTTAGGGAAGCATGCTACTAACTTCCAGGTAGAGGCCTGAGGTGCTGCTAAATATCCTACAGTGCACGGAACAGCACCCTACAGCAGATACTTGGTTCAAAATCAATCGAGCCAAGGTTGAGAAAGAAACACTGTTGTAACTCAAGACAAATTTATTTATCTATACCTATTTTTATCTGACTTATTTGGAAAACTCATACTTTGTTAAATTTCTTTGCTCTTTCATTACCACAGTGCTTCTTATACAAGAAATATTTTATTTCAGTATACTTTATACACAATAGCCACTCAGTTAATAAGACAAAAGTCTCAAACTTGCATGTGTCTTCAGAAGAATAATTGGGACAAGTTCAACTTTTACTACGTAGTTGATGGCTGATGCAATTTTTTTCCTTTTTAGGATGGCTGGAATGGCCTTAGTCATGAGACTTACAGGATTGTTTCAAGGAGGGACTATGCGTAAGTATAACTTTATTTCCTTTGAGAGATAAATGTTAAACCTCACATTGGTGATCTCTAAATTTGTGATTAATGATTCCACTCAGGGGGGAAAAAAAAATATATAACATCTGGACTTATTAAATTATGTAATATGTCACTTCCCACAATATCAAATATATTCTTAAGTGTTCCTAAAACTATTTTGAGAACCACTATTAAGATGATAACTGATGCATTGTTTTAAATGTTTTACAGATCAGAAGCAATCAAGGGAGCAGTTGTTGGTATTGATTTGGGCACGACCAACTCCTGTGTGGCAGTTATGGAAGGTAAACAAGCAAAGGTGAGCATGATTAAAAAGTTCTGGATTATATAATGGTAGCTGTACCCAATCTGAAATTCTGTGTCCCTTGACATTTTAAAAGTTGCTTCTAAATTCTTAAGACTCTTGTGAGATGAACCTTTGTGCTTAATTGTATGGTGCTAATAATTGAATGGATCTGATTTCCCAGGATTTAAAGTGTGACCTGGTATAGAAGTAAGACTACTAAGATACTATTAGGACCTATTGGGATGGCTTTCACTGTTGATTAATTCTATAATTAGAGTCCTACATTTTTGTGAGTTGAATCCAGGTTGGAGGTACAAACAGTATAGAAGTAAGTGGACCTCCAAATAATACATGGGCAGCATCCTCGGCTAAGTAAAGCTTGTTTTTAAGAGCTTCCTGCTCGAATAAAGGCTATTCTTCCAACAGCTTCCTTACTCTTTATTTTTTAATTTATTTTCAGTTACAGTTGACATTTAGTCTTATGTTGTATTAGTTTCAGGTGTACAACATGGTGGTTAGACATTTATATAATTTATACAGTGACCCTCTCAATTAGTCTAATACCCACCTGGCACTCTACATAGTAATTGCAACATTATTGACTATATTCTCTATGCTGTACTTTATATCCCTGTGACTATTTTGTAACTACCATTTTGTATTTCTTAATTCCTTTCACCTTTTTCACAAAGCTCCCCAAGCCCACTCCCCTCCTTCCTCTTTTCATGAAACCTTTATTCATAATGTGTTTTGAAGATTTAGAGCACCTAGGACTCTTGAATTGCTTCTTGGCATTTTAGTTGTTTTTTTTTGTTGTTGTTGTTTTAATGCCTGAAACTTAGACATTTAATTCTTTATATGGAAGAGAAGATTACCTTGTCCCTTATTGACTATGAAAGAATTGATTTATATTTATCCTGGGTTTTTTTCCTGTTGTTGTTAAAGATTTATTAGTATTGTTTTTGACAGAGAGAGAGACACAGAGAGAGACAGAAGAGGGAGGGCCCAGAGCAGTCTCCATAGTTGACAGCATTAGTTTTCCATATAGTTTCACTCCACATGTGGGCACAGGGCTGCGCAAGGCAGGAACTGGGCCAGGAGACTTCCTCATAGGCCCCAGCAAGAACTGAACTGCGGGGAAGCCGGGATGGCTCAGTGGGTTAAGCGCTCACTTTGCAGCGCCGAGGACCGGGGACGAATCCCGGCCCCGGCCCGTGTGGAACCATATGCTAAACTGGGAGCTCCCCCAGTTCAGTTCACTCTCTGTCTCTGTCTCTCTCTCTCTCAAAAATAAAAAAATAAAAATAAATAAAAAGAACTGAACTGGGGACACACCCCAGTTCATCATATGGGTCTGCATGTGTCGGGGTCGGGGCCAGGCTCTGGGGATGCAAAGCGAGCGCTTAATCCACTGAGTCATCCCAGCTTCCCTTCTGTTGTTTTTAGTTATAAGTTGTTTCAAGATAAACGACTCAATATTTTAAACAACTTTGTCTTCAGTAGAAGTATTTACTGTATCAGCATTCACACAGCAGAAAATTGTGCCTGTTAGTATAGTATTATTCTTGAGCATTTGTTTTGTGATTTAGCACCTGTTTAGTCCTAAGTGATTGATACAAGGACATTGGCTGTGACTGGAACCTCATTTTCTGTCCTGCTTTGGGAGTTTTAGGTACTGGAGAATGCCGAAGGTGCCAGAACCACCCCTTCAGTTGTGGCCTTTACAGCAGATAGTGAACGACTTGTTGGCATGCCAGCCAAGCGACAGGCTGTCACCAACCCAAACAACACATTCTATGCCACCAAGCGTCTCATTGGCCGGCGATATGATGACCCTGAGGTCCAGAAAGACATGTGAGTAATAGCAAAGGTGTAGTTATTTGCAAAGGATCTTTTCAACAGGATCTCTGAAGTCCCTTACTTAATATTTTTACATGTCAATGGGTACAAGTCCTGCCCCTGCCATAGGCTATCTCTTAAAAATTTCACTTTCGCCTCTACCAATTAGGTCTTTGCTCTGTATAAACACAGTATGAGGGGTGGCCAAGGAATTTATGGAACAGGAATGGGGGCTGTTTACGGGAGAGGTGGGCGTACTGTGCACACAGTTCATGTGACTTATTAGTACAAGGTCTGACATTTAAGTTCACAAACTCCTTAGAAAAATTATCCCTCATTGCTGAATAGCACTACAGTCACCTTTGAAGTACTCCCTTGGGAAGCTATGTAATAACTTCAGTACCTAGTCTGCCCCTCAAAGCAATTTTGGTACTCTTTCCGGACTGGCCATCAGAGCTGTCGTCATTACCCTTGATGTCCTGAATGTCATCAAAATGTCTTCCTTTCAAGATTTCCTTTATCTTCGGGTAAAGAAAAAAAGTCATTGAGGGTCTGATAGGAGAGTAGGGAGGGTGTTCCAATACATTTGTCTGTTTACTGACTAAGAACCCTCACAGACGGTGCCATGTGAGCTGTTGCACTGTCATAATGCAAAAGCCAAGAATTGTTGGTGAAAAGTTCAGGTTGCTTTCCTCTTAACTTTTTCATGCAACACCAGTTGGTGCAAATTCATAATGAACAATCCTAATATAAAAAATCATTTTGACTCTTTAAAAAAAAATTTTTTTTTTTTATTGTTTTTGATAGAGAGAGAGAGAGATACAGAGACAGAGAGAGAACTGAACTGGGGAGTGCACATGGGTCTACTCGGGCCGGGGCCGGGATTCGATCCTGGGTCCCCGGCGCTGCAAAAGCACTTATAACCCACTGAGCCATCCCGGCTTCCCCTAAAACATTTATTTATTTATTGTTTTTGACAGAAAGAGATAGAGAGATACAGAGACAGAGAGAGAACTGAACTGGGGGAACTCCCCAGTTCAGCATATGGGTCTGCATGGGCCAGGGCTGGGATTCAATCCTCGGCACTGCAAAGTGAACGCTTAACCCTCTGAGCCATCCCGGCTTCCCATTTTGACTCTTGATTTGAACTTTTTTTTGGTTGTGGAGAATTGACTGAATTCCATTGTGCACTCTGACACTTGGTTTCAAGGTTGTATTGGTATGCCCATGTTTCATCACCAGTGATAACAAGCCCAAAACATCGTCTTGCCTCTCCAAAAGGTCTTGGCAAACTTCAACTCACCTATGGTTTTTTTTGTTTTGTTTTTAAGATTTATTTTTGTTGGTTTTTGACAGACAGAGAGAGAGAGACAGAGAGAAGAGGGAGGGCCGAGATTAGTCTCCATAGTTGACAGAATTAGTTTTCCATGTAGTTTCATTCCACAGGTGGGCGCGGGGCTGCGCAGGGCAGGAACTGGGCCGGGGGCTCCCACATAGGCCCCGGCAAGAACTGAACTGGTGGCACACCCCAGTTCAGCATATGGGTCTGCATGGATCTGAGCCGGGATTCGATCCCTGGTCTCCGGGGCTGCAAAGCGAGCGCTTAACCCGCTGAGCCATCCCAGCTTCCCCATACCTATGTTTTTGTGTTTTTTTTTTGTTTTTTTTTTGTTTTATCTTTTCACATTTATAGAGAGAAATTATCTTTTTGTCTTCAGTGCATAGTTATTTCTATTTTACTTTTTGACAGATAGAGAGAGAGACAGAGACAGAGACAGTTAGAGAACCAAACTGTGGGAACTCCCCAGTTCAGCACGTGGGTCCTGCCTGGGCCGGAGCCGGGATTCGATCCCCGGTCCTCATGGCCTCA
>PVKE010050007.1:0-11083 GCA_004027555.1 Craseonycteris thonglongyai | reverse complement strand
TCTCTCTCTGTCAAAAATAAATAAATAAATAAAAATATATTAAAAAAACAAAAAAAAAACATGGGTGATGTGATGTGGAGTTGTACATCGGGAAACTATCTAATTGTTACCAACCAATGTCACTCCATTAAATTTAACAATAAAATATAATAATATTAAAATATATATATATATATAATATTTAAAAAAATTAAAAATAAATAAATAAATAAAATTAAATTAAAAAAGATTATACATCATAATCAAAAGTGGGATCCATTCCAGGGACACAAGGATGGTGCAACCTATAAAAATCAATCATTTTAATGATGCCCCACTTAAACAAAATAAAGATAAAAATCATGATTATAAAAAAAAAAAAAGAACAAAACAGTGTTAACTTTCACATAGGAGTCAAATTCATTATTTGCTGCATTTGCCCCATCATAAAAATTCATTTATTTTGGTTATCTGAGGAGATACTTAGAACCAATGGTGCTTTCAGGAAGTGATATCTTGATAGTATTACATAATCCTAAGATCCAGAAGAATCCTGAATCAAGAATAAAATCTATATTTAAAAATGTATAAGTGGCTTTTACCTAAAGATGCATGTTAAAATGTATGAACAAGATAACACCAGAGCAACATTAGATCTATTCGTTTAGATTCAATAACTAAGGGACAGTAAAACTTATATATTAATAACTCAACAACTCTGCAAATTCTTTCCCAACTAATAGTGAATTGTTGCTTGCCTTACCTCCATCTTATTGGAATGTACATATTCTTTATTTCTTCTGCATTTCATTTGACCAAAACACTCAAGTTGCCTCATGATATGTGTATTTGTCCAACATAGTTTCAACTGTGTGTCTGTAGATATTTTTACATCCTTATACTTTTCTTTTTTTTATCTATTTTTTTGTTGTTGTTGTTAAATTTAATGGGGTGACATTGGTTGGTAACAATTAGATTGTTTCCCGATGTACAAGTCCACATCACATCACCCATGCATCGCATTATGAGCTGATTCTGGGAGGTGGGTACATCCTTTTTTCATAAACCAAGTCTAACTACCCATAGCACTATTTGGTAGTTTCCTCAACATATCTCAATCATGTACCTATTACTGATAATATTCTTACTATAGTCTGCCATTACTGAAAGTACTCCTGCTTACCTTCCTCTGAACTTCAACGCATGTTTTTGGCGTAGTACACATATGTTTGAATCCAAGTTCATTTTACGCCACCTTATCTAAATACACTTGAGAAGGCTGTTCTTAGAATCCTGACCTTGAGTTCAATGAAGCTTAGATCTAGTGTTTTCAAATTCTCCTCTGGGGTAGCATCACATAGCCATTACATATTGAACAAATCCATCTCCTATATAAAAAATGCTTACAAAGGTACATTTATAATTACTATGACACAGGTATTTGAATCAATGTCAATTTTCAGTGTGTAAGTGTGTAACCTTTGGTTTTCTGTTTTTGTTTTTTAAGATTTATTCTATTGGTTTTGACAGCGAGAGAGACAGAGAATGGGGAGGACCCAGAGCAGTCTCCATAGCTGCATATCATCAGTTTTCAACATAGTTTCATTCCACACAGGTGGGGTGTCCTCCCACATGGGAAGCTTGCCCTAGTGAGAACTGAACCGGGGGTCTCCCACATGGAAAGCACACCCCAGTTCAGCATATGGGTCCACATGGGCCATGGCGGGGATTCGATCCTCAAACCCTGGGGCTGCAAGGCAAGTGCTCAATCCACTGAGCCATCCCAGCATCCCCAGTTCTCTTTTATTATTATTATTTTTTATTGTTAAATTGTTGGGGGTGACATTGGTTGGTAGCAATTAGATAGTTTCCAGGTGTACAAATCTACATTACATCACCTATGTATTGCATTATGTGCTCACCACCCAGAACCTGGTTCCCTTTTTTAATGATCATACAATGACCATAAACACATCTTACTCCCAAGAAGATACAGAGTAGAATGCAACGTTTCAACATTTTCTAGAATTAGGAAAATTGATATCTTTTAAAAGTGTGTATTTGGTTTATGGGATAAAGACAAGAAGACAGAAAGCATGTTATTTTTCTAGATTATCATTTTAATAAGAAAAAACAAGATCAATATACCCCTTACTTAAAAATTCAAGAATTACCTATTAAGAGAATAAAAGTTATAAAGGAGATGATAAGGATTGCACACAAGAATGCAAAACAAAAGAAGGGGCACAAAAGATGAGAAGGTAAAAGGGAGAGTAGGGGAGAGAGAAAGGAAGAGGAGAGAAAAGTTATCTGAGAGGAGAGATTGGGGGCAAAAGAAAGGAAGAAAGAAACAGGAACTGTCTCATATTAGACCTAGGAATGTGGCAGAGGCTGAAGACGGGGTGGGGCGGGGGGAAGAGGTCATAAAAGCCAACTTTACCCATGATGCTTTTTTCTAAAATATTTCCTCTTTTACAGAGACAGAGAGAAAAAATGAGGTAAGTGAATTAGTTTCACAAATACTCACTATCTGACTTAATTAGTTTCATAAAGCTGATAGCCCCACACCTTACTTAAGAATTTCAGTGGTGACATTTCTGACATAATTAAATGATCCCAAACAACTTCTCCAATGTATTACACATATAAACAAATTTTTCTTCAAAACCAGGCATGGTGATCATTTTTTCTTACATCATTTTCTTTGACAAACACAGTTATTATAGAAAACGAAAGGAAAATTCCACTCTTCATTCATGTTTGAGTTTCTCTGACTTGCTAAAATACCCTCATCTGTATCATAAAATGTAATTCCATATATATATATATGTGTGTGTGTGTATAATCTTCCTTAAAAGAAGACTTCTGCAATATTTAATTATACAAGATTTAAATAGAGCAGCAAGTTTTTCTATCCATAGCTCTAGAGAGATGTCTCTTTTTTATTTTTCCTTTGTTCTGTTCTTTTTTTCTTTTTCCTTTCTTACTTTCATTTTCTATTTTTCTTTACAGAGTAAAAATTATTTTATCAAAAAATTTCAATTTACATTATTAAAATTATGTGGCAATTATCATTACAAGTCAGTTTTACTTTCCTTTATGATGTAGATTTTTCACAAAATCACTTATTTTTTAAAAGCCAAAACTAAGATATTTTTAGAGTTGAAAGAATTAGCATGATCATTGAGTTAAACAACCTTGAATTTAAATTCAGCCTTTAAAAAAATAAAAAATAAAAATAAAAAAAATTCAGCCTTTATCATTTATTGTGTTACTCTTGGAAAATGTGATATACCATTCTGAGCCTCATTGCATCAACTATAAAAATGGGTATAACAACAGTTTCTACCTCACAGGGTAATTATGAGAATTAACTGGAGAAAACTCTCATGGCAAATATATTCAAAGCATTTAAAGCAACATCTGGCACAATTATGCACTTACTACATGGTATTAATAGACTATATACCCCTAGAAAATTTTGCATAAAGGTGGTGTTCCTAATAATTTTATCAAACAGGCAATGGACTTAGTGTCCTGTGGAGGAGACTTAATTCTTTAAAGACATGATAGACCAAAGAACATAAAAATCAAAACTTAAAAACACAGGGGAAGCTGGAATGGCTCAGTGGGTTAAGCACTCGCTTTGCAGCCCCCGGGGACCTACAAGTGAATCCCAGCCCCAGCCCATGTGGACCCATATGCTGAATTGGGGTTTGCCTCCCATGTGGGAAGCCCCCAATTCAGTTCTTGCCCCCTGATTTGGCCCCTGGCTTGAGGGGGGCGTGCCTCCCATGCAGGAGGCCCCCAACCCAGCTCCTGCCCTGTGTGGCCCTTGCCTACCTGTATGGGACAAAACCCTGTCAATAACTGATTATATAAAACTATGGAGTCTGCTCTGGGCCCTCCCCTTTCTCTCTGTCTCTGTCTGTGTCTCTGTCAAAAACAATAAAATCTTTTTTAAAAACTTAAAAAAATTTTTTTTTAATTTGCTTACTTTAATGCAATATTTTTCAAACTACTGGTTGAATGAATGATAACAACCAATTTTCTGAGTGCCAACCAGTATCTTTTTTGTAAAACAGAAATGGAAAGAATGGACGGGAGGAGTAAAGGAAGAAGAGGCAAGGACGGGAGAAAAGAGAAAACAGAACACATTGCACATATTAAGGATAAGTACTGTTCATGAAAACTTTTTATTTCAATTATAATGTACTGCATATTAGATGAGGATAGAAATTTATTTCTTTTTCTGGATCACAATAAAAAAAATTTAAATCCTCCTAACTTAATTGGAACTAGAATATGTGAATCCATGGGCTTTTCATATAATAAGAAAAGAGCCAACCACTTTGCTCATTCAAAAGTTTCTCTAATTCATGGATGCAGAAATTGAAGCCACCTAGTGCCCTTTGGGATATCTTGTGATACCTTCTTTTTTGAAAAGCTGTAAGACAGAAGTAGCTACCTATCAGAGTTTTTCCAAGGGCAAGAGGGAAAGACTAGATGGTTTCTAGTTCTAGGACCATGAAGCAAGCAATGATTTAAAATAAAAAAAAATTTATACAATTAGAAGAATTTAAGATGTCAACCTTTTCACATTCAATAAATTCAGGTACAGTACTTACAAATAAAAGACCAAGAAACTGACTCTTCTAAAGTTCTGATGAATTTTTGAACTAAAAGAACAGCAAAGTGTCCCAGTGTGCTTTACTTTTAAAAACTCAGTTATATTTCCCTCTACCTTTATAAAGGAGATGTATAGGATTTGGGTGTGGGGGTTTGGGTTGTGTGGAGAGAACAGTGTACAAGGAAAGGTGCATATAAGTGGATGTGTTCACTTCAGTCTTGTTTCAAACCAAACTAGTATGGTGGTCAGCTGTCAGCCAAAGAGAACAGAGGCAGGAACAGAGCCAATCAAGCTGTGTGAAGTAACCCAGTCATTCCACAGAAATACGTACAGCTCTTGTTCCCTGGCAGCACAGCTGGCAACAGCACAGCAGTAATTTGAGGGGTTTTCTATAGAGTGGTTATGAGTTTGATTTCACTGTTGGCTTCTTGCCATTGCAACCTATACACTGTGTAGTTCTGTGAGTTACCCAACTATGTGCTTAGATGATAAAGAATCAGATTTTTCACTTGATAGGTATGAAGTCAGCTGAGTTTTCCCTTTGCCAAATGCTTCTTTTTTTTTTTTTAACTCCTCAGGTTAAGAAAAACACATAGTCTGTATTGCCAAGCACTTTCTCCCTACACTTTGAGCCATGCACTTCTTTGGGAAACTAAATTCTTTTTATTTTACCCATAACTCATCAAACCATTTTCTCTGACAACTTAAACCTTTAAAGCCTTTTAAATACTACTTCTCTAATTTTTCTTCCCAATACTCTCCTTTTTTCATACTTTCCCCTTGGCAATCTACAAAAGAGATATTATTTTCCAGGATGAATATAATTCAATCACTGAGGTTCAACATGATGTTTTTTTACATGTTACCAAAAAAATTTCCATCACCTTTTTTCACATTTTTGACTTTCTTCTGATACTCTTAAAGGACATAATGTAGTTAAACAGTGATAGACTACTAGTCATCATTTGATGAACTGTCATGTTTTGGGGAATATTTTATTTTTAGTTAACTTCAGCTGCTTCCTATATGCATATATCACCTCATCTTCATATGCTCCTAATCAGTAATCCATCCCAAAACTGTTAAGTTTTAGAAACTTAACTAGCTCACCAGTGCTAACATTTAAAAATCAAAAGCCCAAATTATGGGAGATAGGTGGAAGATTAAGTAGAAGATATACAATAAAAATACTTAAAATATACTGTGAGGCACAGAGAATGGCCAGAAGTATTTATCTTCTCCACCTCTGGCTCATCAATGTAAAATTAGGAAATGCTCCTCTTTTACTCTAAAAATACATAAATTTCAAATAGGATACCCATCATGAATAAACAGACATGCATCCCCATACCAGGACCACCAGAGTTACCCATTCTCTCCTTCTTTGGGCAGAATACCCAGTTACGTTCCATAGCTAGAGATATCAGAAAGTCCTCCTCACCTCCCAAATTCCATTACAAGGGGTATTTCATTTCCACTGCCATGCACTGGTAGATTAGGATAGAAAAAGTCAAATCCTACTACCATAAATTCACCAAAACAATATTATTAAAGCTAGATTTCAAAATGAGATTTTATAACTAAAACCATTCAATGGACAGCAAGTTAGCTACTACAGTACTCTCAACAGTATAACTCAGCCATATAACGGGGTATGTGGGTTTTAGTCAGTTGCCCAAGCAATCAAATCACCATCTATAACATGGTTTCTATAATATATGAATATCCATTCCATATTCCAAACAAAAAACTTTCAGAACTTTATTAGTAAGTTGAAAAATCACCTACAAATACATCCCTGTGTATACTTCAGAAGGTCTTTCTGTGATAAAAAGAAATGCTAAAAACCAGGTAACTATCAATCTTTTTAAAGTAGATCATATGCTTTACAAAAAGGGAAGCATAAATTTAAAAAAATAAGAATTCAATGTGAAAGTATAAATTATTTCCTCATTTTCAAATACAGTACTTGGAAGTATGCATGAGCAAATAATTATTAAGGCTATAATACATTGCTAATATGACAACAAGAGTGATAACCAAGCAAATACTATATGAGTAATGGGGGAAATATAGACCATTTCTAAAACTACGTGCATTATTATATTTTGCTGACTATAAGTGATTCAGATGCTGCTTTAAAAATATATGCAAAGTTTCCAAGCTGTGGGCACTGGGAAAGTTAATAAAACTACAAATCATGAAAATTCTAGAGAAAGAACTAAATGGACACTTAAACATATGTATAATCAAATGCCTTGTTTTCATAAATGAGCAAGGTTATATTGATCCATAAAAAATGTCACCTTGGCAGAGCTTTGAGCATCTAGCAACAGAACTTCTAAAACCACCAGAAGTACTGTATGGATATGATGCCTAAATGATCTTCTAATAAAAGCCAATTTCAAATGATAAAAAATAAAAATAAAAAAACAGCTTTTTATAGAAAGGCAGAAGATGTTTACAAAGTCTAGATTCAAAGGAAAGATGGCCAGGCATAAATTCTGAAGATTTAGTAGCAAATAACACATGGACTTTTCAGTAAAAATCAGAACAGAGTTTCACTTGTTTAAGTGGGAGGTGGAGGATTGAGACACATTAGGCCTTCTCCTGAAATAGCACAAAGCATAACTGACTATATCATTATTCTTCTGATTTTAATATAAACAATATATTGAGATTACTGTAATAGTAAAAGGTCAGAAGTGTTGCATGGAACCAACTGCACTGTGACATTTTCATTCATCTACTGAGCTGGAAGTCCCATAGCAGCTGAAGACTCAAATGTCCAATCAAGCCTTCCACATCTTTCCCCAAAGCACATGTGCTAGTGGATACCACACTGTACATGTTCCTCAATCATTTTTTATCCACCCCTCTCTTGTCATCGGTATTTCCTTTATCAGCATGCTGTCCTTCAGCCATAGAAGTTATGCATTAAAATCAGAGCCACGCTAACCATCTCTGTCGGTTCAACTAGAGATGGAAGAGCCCCTCATTCAGTTGCACCCATAAGAGTAGTTCATCATTCTAGGCATTGTGCATTCTAACCAATCTTAAAGTCTCCATTGAAGAAGCATGTCTAAGTGGTATGTCCTTATTTGTGACTGGGGAAAGAGTGAAGGTGTGTGCAGCATTTGGGGTAAAGGTGTGTGTGTGTATGTGTGTCTGCAAAAGCACAGATTCAAATATCTGAGAGCATAAAAGCTGCATGGAAGTGAGTTATTTCCTTCTTGAAGTACAATATACAGACAAATAGCTACAGTTTATATATAATGTTTCATAAAATAAATCATCATCTTTGTATGGAAGGACCTAATAGGACAACAGAGCAGGTCTCTCACACATTAGTTGGGGGTGGGGAGATACTGTTCTTTTCTTGCATCCAAAATAAGTCTGAAAATAAATCCACTTGGAAAAATTATCTCAGGTTTTGCCAGAGAAAGGAGAGTTAGGGAAGTTTGAAGGTTCTTATCAAGAAAACCTGACAGAAAGACTTAATATTAGACTCCATGTGTGTAACCACAAGGATTCTATGGGAATGAGAAAAGTATTCTATTCTTATTAAGGAAGTTAAGTTCAAATGAAATGTTGTTTTTCAAGGATTACTCTAAAGGAGGACCCAGTATATGAGATTTTCATCAGTGGTTCTAAGAAAACAATTTATAGTGCTTTAAGTGAAATAAGCATAAGTGGAATCTCAGTGCAATATGCTGCTATGGTCTACATGATTTGAACAGTACAAACGGGATTTCCTGGGATTCTGTTTTCCCTTACAAAGGAAAACAGGAAAAATTTTTTATATAGTCATGAGGCACAGGACAAGAAATGGACATATAAATAACTGTTAGTTCAGTGTAATAGATCCCTAAAGAAAGGGAAGAAGCCCAGAAGATGCGCACATCAAAAATAAAAAGGAGAATATGGCTATATTTCAGCTCAAACCAATATTCCCTTTTCAGAAATCATCCCCTCTGGCACACTGCTGACAATCCACAGAGAGTGTATGAGTGAGATGAGTTCATGAGTAAAATGAACAGGGATGCTCCACAGCAGGTAAATAAATTTGTCCCCACTTAGATAATTATTCTTACTGCATGACACTGCTTTCATGGCATAAACAGGACAGGTGGTGACACCCTATAAAATGCAATTTTTATCCCTATACTCCTGACATTGAGATATATGACTTATTCAGCTCTCATAAATTTTTTTTTTTTTTTTTTTTTTGGCTCTAGAGCTGAGTAGGCTTTTGCTATTATAATTGTTCTTATTTTCTGCCCTTTAAAAAAAAATGCTATCACCAACTGTGCAATTATGTTAAGAAATGGAGGGGCAGAGTTGGACTGTCATTATATTAGGCTACATGGTCCTATTAAAGGACTATATATGTTATTATGTGAGATAGATAAATATAATTACTTAACTTGGATTTTTTTAAGGTTAACATCTTTATCATATACTCCCTGTGCAAATATATGTATCCTCAAATCAATGCCTTCTCCCAAACCTTAATCCTTTCAGACCTAACCAAAGCAAGAAACAAGGAATCACAAGTCTTTGTACCAACAAATAATTTTTCTAATTCATTAATACCTTATTCCAAAAGCATATGAATACTTACAAGATAGTTAATCCTCATTAAAAATTAAGATTACATGACATAATTACATGTAAATAAGAAAACTGAATTAAACTCTTACCCTTTCCTATGCTGGGCACTAGCTGTGAATCATATATACAATTAGAGTTATGTTGCTAAGCTAAAAATATTGGTAAAGATCTAAAAATGACAAACAGTGCCTTTTAAATTAATGTCTTATTAGTTGAGTGAAGTACACTGACAAAGAATAATTTATGCTTATTCAAACTGCACTCGACATCTTCAGGTGTTTCCAAATGAGCTCACAGAAGAGTGATTAAATGCATCTGATAACAAGCCACACATTGCTGAAATTACTTACCGCCTCATTTTATGATTAATTAAACATGTAGATTAAAGTTGCAAAAGAATTTAGATTAATGAGCAAGTTAAGTCTTGCTGATATAAGTGAATTGGGAATTGGATGCTCTGTGGAACTTTATAAACATGCATTTTATAATGAATAAGACAAGGCTACATGCAGAATCATGGCCACCAGGGCCTTTTGACGATGCAGTCTTTTTTAACGTGGTTTGACAGCTTTCAAATAACACCTTCTATAGACTTTAAACTTTGTGTTTTGCTGTAAAACACAAGACTACATAGCTCATATGTTTTAAGACAATTTTTTCAAGCTCTCCAAACTAATGACCCCCCCCATATTAGCCACTGTTCAGAAAAAATTACAAGCTTGATTGTTATTTTAATCAGAGAATTTCATAGTGAAAAGCAGTTATGCAACCTGTAAAATTATATGACACCTCATCAGTACCTTCTCTTCAACACTCCTTCCTCCAAAAGTAAAATCATCCCCAAAAAGTCATAGCTTCCAGAGGACTTATTAGCAAAGCACAGTGCTCAATCATTTATAAAATATTCAAAGCCATTTATTAGTGAAGTTTCTCTGCTAGGAAAAGTAATGTTTAAATTTATGACGATACTTATCAGCTCCAAGAGTGCATCAAAATATCTGTTTGGGTCTGCTAAGTATACAATTTTTGTCTTAAGATCAGCTCTGCCTAATCCATGTAACTTAGACAGTGTCAAAAGTCAAGTTTGGCTTTATGATTTTGCAGATCAAGAGAAACTCAGGTTGTTCACAGAGATGTAGTACATTCTCCTTTGCAGGGAATACAGAAGTAGAAAGAAATTGTGCCAAGGTTACTAAACTAGCTTATGGTTTTAAATTTATTCAATTTTTGACTAAGCTGGTAGCACAATGACATTTATTATTACCATAGCATATAAAGACTCCTACAAATTCTTTGAATTAATCCAATTTGCTATCTAATATACACCTCTAATTATTTTCAGACCTTATGCAAGATTCATTTCTTGGCAGGAGTGAGATATTTATAGTGTTAATTTTCTTTCCTTTTAATTTCAATTTTTTAGATTCTAAAGTGCTACCAAAAAAACTGGGCGGATCCAAGATGGCGGCATGAGAGGAGAATGCCTATAACTGCCTGGGAAGGGCCTTGTGAACAGAGGGGAATCCACAGGGGAAACCCTGAGAAGAAACCTCAACTAAGAGAACCACACAACACAGAACAACACCCAAAGGTTAGAGAAAAAAGGGGAGAGCAGGAGAGGTAAAGGGAAGCAGCGGTTCGGGGACAGAGACTCGGAGTGTGGCCCGGGGCTGGCAAAAACAAAGGGGGATTGGGGGGCTACGGTCAAAGTGGAGCTGGATCGAGGGCGGGCTGGAAGCCGAGACCTAGGGAGCGTGGAAGCCCCACAAGACTGTGGACAATTTAACATCCGAACTCAAGGGACAGCACGCAGTGCCCTAATCAGATCACAGAGCCTAAAGTGGAACAGGGACTGTGGAG
>PVKE010050006.1:0-11083 GCA_004027555.1 Craseonycteris thonglongyai | reverse complement strand
GGTGGGAGAGGGCACCAGCATTATGGACACACTCAATGGTTTGGTGTTTACCTGGAGAGGAGGGAGGAGGGGGAAGGGGGGAGGGAGAGTTGTGTGGGGAGGGGGCAGTGGGCACCAGATATATCAGGTTGGAGGGGCACCTGATTCTGGGAGCTGGGGACATAATGCGATGCATGGGTGATGTGATGTGGAGATGTCCATTGGGAAACTGTCTAATTGTTACCAACCAATGTCACCCCATTAAATTTAACAATAAAATATAATAATATTAAAAAAACAACAACAACAAAAAAACAGTTTGAAGAGAGATTTCTGCAGTTTACAAATATCGAGCCAATTGTCTCCTTCTGTGTCAATCCTTTTACTTGCCAAATAAATGTAACAGGACTAGCCACATGTATTGCAGACCTTGTTCAGGGGAAAGCAGAAGAACTAGAGTTAGAAATTTTGAACCTTAAGAACGATATTTTGCTAAAATTCTTAATATCAGAGGACTTATGGAACATAGTCGACAAAGAAAGTTTCCCATTTAAAAAAAAAAGCGGCATATAACATCAAGTTGTTTTCGGGTCAACGTATTTATGCGAATCTTTGTTTTCAAACATGAATTTAATAAAATCACGATATAGATCTCGACTTACCAATAAGCATCTTAATAATTGTTTGCTAACAGGGTTGTCGTCGTACTCTCCTAATTATGAGGCACTGGCCAATGAAATGCAATGCCAAAGATCACACTGACAGATTGTTTTTTTTAATATTTTCTTTTATGTTTTTTTAAATGATTTTATTATACGTGCGTTTTTAATTTACTTTGTATTACATTTTGTATATATGTTTCTTTGTCTGTATATAATTTGTACAATAAATTTATTATTTTAAAATTATTTTTGTTTATTATTTTTTATTCTTGTTCAATAATAAATATCCTTAGAAATAGCTGGTGCCCGCCGCCCTACCAATATTTTAGAATGCGCCCTAGGGTATAAAAAGGTTGGGAACCCCTGGTTAAATTTAATGGGGTAACATTGATTGGTAACAATTAGATAGTTTCCAGATATACAAGTCCACATCACATCACCCATGCATCACATTATGTGCCCACCACCCCAAATCAGCTCCCCTTCCATCACTATATATCTGGTGCCCACTCCCACCTCCCCCCACAACTCTGCCTCCCACTCCTCCCCCCTCTCCAGGTAACCACCAAACTATTGAGTGTGTCCATAATGCTGGTGCCCTCTCCCACCTTCCCTCCCTCTCTCCTTCCCCCTCCTCCCCTTCCCTCAGGCAATCACTAAGCTATTGAGTGTGTCCATAGGTCTCTGTGTCTGTTACTTTCAGTTTTATATTCCACCTATAAGTGAGGTCATATGCTTTCTGATTCTTTCAATCTGACTTATTTCGCTTAATAAGCTGGTCTCTAGGTTCACCCATGTTGTCACAAATGACTGTATTTCATCATTTCTTATCGCTGAGTAGTATTCCATTGTGTAAATATACCACATCTTCTTTATCCAATCATCTATCGAAGGGCATTTTTGTTGTTTTCATGTTCTGGCCACTGTGAACAATGCTGCGATGAACATGCGGATACAAACATCTTTAAGAATTAAGGTTTTTAGGTTTTCTGGGTAGATGCCTAGTAGAGGGATGGCTGGGTTATATGGTAATTCCATTCCTAATTTTTGGAGGAATCTCCATACAGCCTTCCATAGTGGTTGTACCAGTTTATGTTCCCACCAGCAGTGTATGAGGGTTTCTTTTTGTCCATAGCCTCTCCAACACTTGTTATCCCTTGTGTTGTTGATTATAGCCATTCTAACAGGTGTAAGATGGCATCTCATTGTGGTTATTATTTGCATCTCCCTAATTGCTAGTGATGTGGAGCATTTTTTCATATATCTGTTGGCCATATGTATGTCTTCATGACAGAATTGTCTGTTAAGGTCATCTGCCCATTTTTTAATTGGATTGCTTGTTTTTTTCTTGTTGAGTTGTACAAGTTCTTTGTATACTTGTGATATTAGCCCTTTATCAGAGGCATTGTTTGCAAATATTTTTTCCCAGTTGGTTCATTGCCTCTTTGCTTTGTTGGTGGTTTCCTTTGCAGTGCAGAAGCTTTTTAGCTTGATAAAGTCCCATGCATTTATTTGTACTTTTACTTCCCTTGCCATTGAGGTCAGATTCATAAAGTCCTCCCTGAACCCCAGGTCTATAAGTTTAGTGCCGATGTTTTCTTCTATGCAATTTATTCTTTTCTTTCTTATTTGGAGGTCTTTAATCCATTTTGAGTTAATTTTGATTTATGGTGAGAGATCGCAGTTCACCTTCAGCCTTTTGCATGTGGTTTTCCAATTTCCCCAGCACCATTTACTGAAGAGGCTTTCTTTTCCCCACTGTATATTTTTCAATCCTTTATAAAAAATAATCTGTCCATAAAATTGTGTGTTTATTTCTGGGTTTTCAATTCTGTTCCATTGGTCCGTGTGTCTGTTTTTCTGCTAGTACCAAGCTGTTTTGATTACTGAGGCTTTGTAATACAGATAGAAGTCAGGCAGTGAGATACCCCCAGCTTTATCCATTTTTCTTAGCATAGCTTTTGCGATTCGTGGTCTTTTGTGGTTCCATATAAATTTGATGATTTTTTAATCTATTTCTTGAAAGAATGATTGTGGGATACTGAAAGGAATGGCATTGAATCTGTATATTGCTTTGGGGAGTATGGACATTTTAACTATGTTGATTCTTCTAATCCATGAACATGAAATTTCTTTCCATTTCTTTGTGTCCTCTTTAATTTCTTTTAACAGTGTTTTATAGTTTTCAGTGTATAATTCCTTCGTGTTTTTTGTTAGATTTATTTTTAGGTATTTCATTTTTTGGTTTGCAATGGCAAAGGGAATGGATCTTCTCATCTCTCTTTCTGAAGTTTCATTGTTGGCATACAAAAATGCAGTTGATTTTGGGACATTGATTTTGTAGACTGCGACTCTACTGTATTCGTCTATTATTTGTAATAGATTTCTGATAGAGTCTTTAGAGTTTTCTATATACAGGATCATGCCATCTGCAAAGAGTGACAGTTTAACTTCTTCTCTCCTGATTCTAATACCTTTTATTCCTTTCTCTTGTCTGATTGCTCTGGCTAGAACTTCTAGTACTATGTTGAACAGCAGTGGTGACAGGGGGCATTCCTGTCTTGTTCCTGATTTTAGGAAAATGGGCTTCAGCTTTTCCCCACTCAGTATAATATTTGCTGAGGGTTTGTCTTATATGGCCTTAATTAAGTTGAGGTACTTTCCTTCAATTCCCATTTTATTCAGTGTTTTTATCATAAATGGGTGTTGTATCTTGTCGAATGCTATTTCTGCATCGACTGAGATAATCATGTGGTTTTCATCCTTTGTTTGGTTTATGTGCTGGATTACATTGATTGATTTGCATATGTTGAACCATCCTTGTGCCCCTGGGATGAATCGCACTTGGTCATGGTGAATAATCTTTTTAATGCATTGTTGTATTCTGTTAGCTAAAATTTTATTTAAGATTTTTGCATCAGTGTTCATCAGTGAGATTGGCCTATCGTTTTCCTTTTTTTTTGTAAAGAATCTTTTTTTTTTTAAATTTATTTATTTTTTATTTTTGACAGACAGAGAGAGAGAGAGAGAGAGAGAGATACAGAGACAGAGAGAACTGAACTGGGGGAGCTCCCAGTTCAGCACATGGGTCCACACGGGCCGGGACCGGGACTCGATCCCCGGTCCCCGGCGCGCAAAGTGAGCGCCTAACCCACTGAGCCACCCCGGCTTCCCTTCGTTTTCCTTTTTGGTATTGTCTTTCCCAGGTTTTGGTATAAGGGTGATATTAGTTTCATAGAAAGAGTTGGGTAGTACTGCCTCCTTTTGAATTTTCTGGAGTAGTTTGAGGAAGATGGGCGTTAGTTCTTCTTTGAATGCCCAGTCACTTTTTAATAGCATGTTGTTCCATCTGCAAATATATGTGGTTCTCTCTGCACTTGATCTTTTGCAATTGATCTCTAGTTTCAACGCTTTGTGGTCTGAGAATACACTTGGTATGATTTGGATGCCCTTAAATTTGTTGAGGTTGTATTTAAGTCCCAGGATATGGTCTATTCTTGAAAATGTTCCATGTACACTAGAGTAAAATGTATAGCCCTTTGTAGTAGGATGGAATGACCTGTAAATGGCAATTATGTGCATTTTCTGCAATGTATCATTTAAAGCTGCAATTTTCTTATTTATTTTCTGCTTGGATGATCTGTCCAATGTTGTCAGGGGGTGTTTAGATCCCCTACTATAATTGTATTTTTGTCAAATTCTCCTTTTAGATCTGTTAGTAGTTGCTTTATAAATTTTGGTGCTTTCTCATTGGGGGCATACATATTGATGAGTGCCATGTTTTCTTGGTGTATTGTTCCTTTTATCAAGATGTAATTTTCATCTTTATGTCTTATTATTATTTTTTTCCTGATGTCTTTTTCATCGGAAATCAGTATGGCCACTCCAGCTTTTCTCTGACTGCCATTTGCCTAGAGTATTATTTTCCATCCTTTTACTCTGAGTCTATGTTTGTTCTTGTGGCTGAGCTGTGTCTCTTGTAGGCAGCATATGGTTGGATTTTGTTTTTTAATCCAGTCTGCTACCCTGTTCCTCTTTATTGGTGAATTCAGTCCATTTACATTCAAGGTGATGATTGATATATGAGGGTATCCTGTATTCATTTTTTCTTTCTTTTTTATGTTTTTGTTGTCCCAACTTTTCTCCATTTATTTTGATTTCTTGATTCAGGTCAAATAGACTCCTTCAGTATTTCTTGGAGTGCCGGTTTTGAGCTGGAGAATTCCCTCAGCTTCTGTATATCTGAAAAGACCTTAATTTCTCCTTCACATCTAAAGGTTAGTTTTGCTGGATAGTTAATTTTTGTCTGGAAATTTCTCTCTTCTAATATTTTGAAGATTGGGCTCCACTCCCTCCTGGCTTGCAGTGTGTCTCCTGAGATGTCTGGTGACAGCGTGATAGTTTTTCCTTTGAAAGTTATATTTTGTTTTTCCCTGGTAGCCTTAAGGATTCTTTCTTTGTCTTTGGATTTGTCATCTTTAGAACCATGTGCCTTGGAGAAGATCTGCTGGGGTCTAGGTAGTTAGGGCTCATAATTTTGTCTTGAATTTGGGGTTGTATTCTTTCCACAAGTTAGGAAAATTCTCTTCCACTCTTTTTTTTAGTAGACTCTTAGAAGATTTCATCTCACTTCCTTCTTGTACCCCTATTATTCTAATATTGTTCTTTCTTATGGAGTCTGAGAATTCTTGTAGGGCTCTTTCATTTCTCTTGATTCTCATTTCCCTTTCTTCTTCCCTCTGTGACATTTTCATGTTTCTATCTTTGATTTCACTCATCCTTTCCTCTAGCTGGTCAGCCCTGTTTCCTTTGCTGGTCAGTTCTTTTTTCAGCTCTCCCATAATGCCTTTCATTTCAAGTAGTTCCTTTTGGTTCTGCTCTAGCTTCTCAATTTTGTTGGCAAAGTACTCATTTTGCTCAGAAAATTTCTTGTTGAGGTCATTTAACTGTGTGTGGGTACTTTGCCAGCATTGACTGAGCTCTCTGAGTGTCTTGATTAATGCAGCCCTGAATTCTGTTTCACTTAGATTTGATTCCAAGTGTGCAAGCTCCTTTACTAAAGAATGTTCATGATCTTCTTGAGGGTCTTTGGATTCTGAGGTGTGCATTGTGTTTGATGTGGCTCTTTTTGCTTTATGCATAAGTATGTGTTCCCTCTGTGGGCTTACCTAGATGGACTTCTCTTTATTTTTTCTTTCAGGCTAAGTTTTGGGAGGAGGAGATTTTGGAAGTGGGTTGGGGAAACAGACAGATTCTGTGTCCTGGGGCACTTCAGGTTGCTGTCTTAGCTGTTAGAAAGCAGAGTAGTGAGGGTGTGGCGGGTGATGGGGGCATGTGAGTAGGAGCTAGGTTGGGCTTGAGACACAATAGCAGATTCCTCTTTCAGCAGGAAGGCTGGTGGTTCAGTGTGAGCGGGGCGCAGGAGCTTTGGTCTTTCTCTCCTCTGCTTGGCTGCTTTTCCTTTAATTGCATCTGTGAGCTGTGCCCACAGGGTGGCAGCGTGAGTTTGCTGGGGCTTGGCAGGGGCCTGGTTGGCCACGCGGGAGGGGGTGCAGCCACAGCCCTGTCAGCAATGCACCCAAAGTCCGGTTGCGTGCATGGGCATCGGCACCACTGCGACCTGGTCAGCAGCCTGGTCGTGCGCGTGGGCTGCAGCGAGGAGGTGGCGCTGCAGTTGCCTGGTGGGCGGGGCACCAAAAGCCCAGTCTTGTGTACAGACGGAAGTGTCTCAGTGACCTGGTGGGTGGGGTGCTGAAAGCCAGTGTTGTGTGCAGGCAGTGGCGCCGTAGCAGCCTGGTCCGTGGAACACCGAAAGCCCTGGGCACACAGGCCGCATCTCAGTCGGCAGCCACTCTAGGTCTGTGGCTCTGTTGAGACTGCCGGATTTACTCTAAGCACGTCTAATACAGCTGTGTCCACTAGAGCCACAGCCCTCAGTTCAAGAGCCCTGTCTTCAAAAGGTGCTTCCTCACAGTCAATCTTCTCTGTAAATCAGGGTGTTGATCTGTTGTGGGCTGATTTCCTGCTCTCACCCCACCCACCAGGAAGTGTAGCCATCCTGATCCACAGTCCCTGTTCCACTTTAGGCTCTGTGATCTGATTAGGGCATCACGTGCTGTCCCTTGAGTTCGGATGTTAAATTGTCCACAGTTTTGTGGGGCTTCCACGCTCCTTAGGTCTCGTCTTCCAGCCCGCCTTCGATCTAGCTCCCCTTTGACCATAGTCCCCCAATCCCCTTTTGTTTCTGCCAGCCCCGAGCCATGCTCTGCATCCCTGTTCCCAAACTGCTGCTTCCCTTTCCCTCTCCCGCTCTCCCCTTTTTCCTCTAACCTTTGGGTGTTGTTCTGCGTTGTGTGGTTCTCTCAGTTGAGGGTGCTTCTCAGGGTTTTCCCTGTGGATTCCCCTTTGTTCATCAGGGTTCTTCTCTCATGTCACCATCTTTTATTCGCCCCCTCTGTTTCTTCTTTCATCCAGTTATTTTTTAGTAACATGTATTTCATCTCTATGTATGTGTGTGGTTTTTCCTGCTTTCTTTTTGTAGTTGATCTCCAATTTCAAAGGTTTGTGATCGGAGAATACACTTGTTACAATTTTCTATTTTCTTAAATTTACTGAGGCTAGCTTTGTGTCCCAGCAAGTGGTCTATCTGTGAAAACGTTCCATATGCACCGGAAAAGCATATTTAGTCCTGAGTTTTAGGATGAAGTATCCTATAAATGTCAATTATGTCCAGTTAGTGTAATGTATCATTTAAAGCTGATGTTTCTTTTTTTATTTTCTATTTGAACAATCTGTCTATGGCCGTCAATGGGGTACTTAAGTTCCCTACTATAATTGTGTTTTTGTCAGTTTCTCCTTTTAGATCTGTTAGTATTTGTTTTGTAAATTTTGGTGCTTCTTTGTTGGGGGCATATATTTTAATAAGTATAGTATCTTCTTATTGTATTGTTCCCTCTATCATTATGAAATGTCCATTTTTATCTTTTATTATCTTTTTGACCCTTAAGTCTGCTTTGTGAGATATAAGTGTGGCTACACCTGCTTTTCTCTGGGTGCCATTTGCTTGGAGTATTTTTTTCTACCCTTTCTCCTTGAGTCTGTGTTTGTCCTTGTGGCTGAGGTGTGTCTCTTGTAGACAGCATAAGCTTGGTTTTTGTTCTTTAATCCAGGTTGCTACTCTGTGTCTTTTTATTGGTGAGATCAGTCCATTTACATTTAGAGTGATGACTGATATACGGAGGATTTATCTTTTGTTTTCCGGTAGCTCTTTTCTTTGATTGCTTCTCTGCTTTTTTCTTCCTATTGAGTATTTAAGTTTGATGGTGTTTATGACTGTTTTTTCTGTATTCTCGTCTTTGTTTTTATGTGTTTCAGTTCTAAGTTCTTTTTTAGTGGTTACCATGCACTTTACATAAAAGAAAGTTTCATATATGCAGTGGTTCCTTTTCTTAAGAATGTTTCTTATCTTCATTCTCTTTGGAAATTTAAGTTTTTACTTCCTCCCCTTTTTATATTTTTGTTGTTCCACTTTATTCTTATTTACTTTTTGTTTCAGGCCCAATTGCCTCCTTTAGTAACTTTATTTCTTGAAATTCTGGCCTTGTGCTGAAGAATTCCTTCAGTTTTTGTATGTCTGCAAACCTCTTTATTCCTCCTTCATATCTAAAGGATAAGTTTTCTGGGTATAGGATTCTTGGCTGGTAATTTTTCTCCTTTAATATTTTGAATACTTTGTTCCATTCGCTTCTGGCTTGTAGAGTTTCTGTTGAGAAATCTGATGATAGTCTGATGGGCTTTCCTTTATAGGTTATGTTATTCTTTTTTCTGGCTATGTTGAATATTGTTTCTTTGCCTTTGACCTTTGACGTCTTTAGTATGCTGTGCCTTTGACAGGGTCTGCTAGGATTCAAGTAGCTAATGTTTTGCTTTCTTCTTGAATTTGAGGTTCCAGGTCTTTCCATAGATTTGGGAAGTTTTCATCTACTATTTGTCTGAGCATATTCTCTGTGTCCATCCAGTCCTGTGCTCCCTCTGGAATATCTATTATTATCATGTTACTCTTTCAAATGGAGTCAGATAGTTCTTGTTTAGATTTTTTATTTCTTTGAACTATTAGTTCTCTTTCTTCTTTCTTCTGTGACGTTTCCAAATTTCTGTCTTCAATTTCACTAATCCGTTTCTCCATGTGGTTGGCTATGCTTCCTATGCTAGCTATTTTACTTTTTATTTATTTATTTTTTATTGTGTTGTTTATTTCCAGCATTTATATTTGGTTCTTTTTATAGTTTCAATTTATTTGTTAAAGTGTGTTTTTTTTCTTGTTTGTTTTGTTTTTGTTCATAAATTTTCTTTCTGAGATCACTTATCTCCCTATGGATACTCCATCAATTTTCTCTGATCTCTTTTAGTGTTTTCAGAATAGCTGCCTTGAATTCTTTGTTAGTTACATCATATATTTCTATACCTTCAAGTTTCTTTTCTGAGCACCTTTGTTCATGAGGGTACGCATTGCTGTTGGAGTGTTTCTCTTCCTGGTTATAAGAAATTTCCCCTGGTAATGTGAAGAGATCTTTCTTTCACTTCCTATCTGGTGTTGTTGCAGTATCTTCCAATAGTTTCTCTTGGTTATTTGATTTTCTTACAGTGGGAGACTTCCCAGAAAGTGGGCTTCTCTTTGACTCAGTCACCTTGGTCTCTGTACACCACTTCTTTGGGAAAATATAGTTGGTAATGGTATTCTATGCCTCTGAGATCCTACTGCAGTCCAAAGCTGCAACACCTGTGCTTCAGTTTTCCTGGATCCCTCTGCCAGCTTCAGCAGGAAGGGTAGGGGCAGGTATTGTTAGGAAAGGCACAAGTCTGTTTTCATCACAGGGTAATGGAAGTTTCTTAGCAACAGCTGACCAAATGTAGGTTCTGGGTGGAGCTGAGTGTGTGAGCCTTGGGAGAGAGCAGGGGAAAGCAGGTAGTCTCTATGTTTAAGGCCACACTATGCTTTGGCTGGGGCCCTCAATGGGGCCCAGCTAACACTGCTGCTGCTGGCACTCTAGGAAACGGAATGCTCACTTTTTGCTCAGGTCGCTGGCCATATGGTCTGCAGGCCTCATGTTCCAGCTGCCCAACCACACTCTGGCAACTAGACCCACATTCCAGTCACCTGTACCCATCTCTTGGTGCCACTGGTGCCTAACTCTGGTTTCCTGCACTATGCTACAGCCACCCTCACCACGTTATGGCTGTTCCCCATACACTCCCTCTGAGACATCTCCCAATAGCCAGCCACACCCACTTCTGCAGTCTTCCCTGCATTCTGGCTGCCTATGCCTCCACCTTTGTCTATTCTAGGCCTCCAACCTGCTCAAAGTTGTTATGCACATCAACCTGTGCTCCCATGCTCACACCTCAGTCTGTCTCTCCTCTGCTGGTCTCTAAGTCAGTCTCTGGGTTGGTCACCAGGTGGGTCTTTGGGTTGTGCTCTGCAGCATATCTCCATTCCATTTCCTTTCTTTCTCTCTCATTCACCTCCCTTTCCCTGGCTTTAGGTATTTTCTTGTGTTGAGTGGGTCTCTTAGCTGAGACTGTGTGTTGCTTACAGATTTTCTGGTTGGATTTAATCTTTCAATTTGTTGTTCTTTCCATGAACGTTTTCAAGAGCTCCTCTTACACTGCCATCTTGATGACATCTCCTGGTTTTCGTTTTTTTTTTTTGTTTGTTGTCGTTGTTTATTAAAGGAGTCCCTTTAAGATTATTTGTAATTCTGGTTTGATGTTGATGAACTCCTTTAGATTTCCTTTATTGAGAAGCTCCTTATCTGTTCTTTGATTTTAAATAATAGCTTTCCTGGGCAAACTAATCTTGGTTGTAGGCCCTTGTTTATCATTCCTTTGAATATTTCCTGCCAATTACTTCTGACCTGCAAAGTTTCTATTGAGAAATCAGCTGATAGGCCTATGGGAGTTTGCTTATAGATAACTAACTGCTTTTATTCTGTTGCATTTAAGATTCTCTCTTTCATCTTTAGCATTTAATTTTAATTATTTTTTATCTTGATATGGGCCTCTTTGAGTTCATTTTGTTTAGGACGTTCTGTGCTTCCTGAGCTTATATATCTATTTTCTTCATTAGGCTAGGGAAATTTTTCATTATTGTTTCTTCAAATGTTTTTTTTTTTTAAATTTATTGTTAAATTTGATGAGGTTACATTGGTTGGTAACAATTAGACAGTTTACAGATGTACAAGTCCACACCACATCACTCATGCATCATATTATGTGGCCATCACTCAGTATCAGTTCCTCTTCCATCACCTTATATCTAGTGCCCACTCCCACCTCCCCCCAAAACTGCCCCCCCTCCTCCCCCCTATCCTGGTAACCACCAAACCATTGAGTGTGTCCATAATGCTGGTGCCCTCTCCCACCTTCCCTCCCTCTCTTCCTCC
>PVKE010050005.1:0-11084 GCA_004027555.1 Craseonycteris thonglongyai | reverse complement strand
CACATTCATTTAAGCTGATCACTATTAATTTCAAGGTATAGTACGGCATTACTTTAAATAAAAATATCTGTACCTTGAAAAAAATTTTTTAGATGTAGGTCATTTTCTTTTCTTTTTTTTAACATTTACTTTTTATTGTTTTTTGACAGAGACAGAGAGAGACAGAGAGAAGGGGGAGGGCCCAGAGCAGTCTCCATAGTTGACAGCATTAGTTTTCCATGTAGTTTCACTCCACAGGTGGGCACAGGGCTGCGCAGGTCAGGAACTGGGCCAGGAGCCTCCTGCATAGGCCCCGGCAAGAACTGAACTGGGGGCACACCCCAGTTCAGCATATGAGTCTACCTGGGCCAGAGCCGGGACTCGATCCTTGGGCTGAGGGGCTGCAAAGCGAGCACTTAACCCGCTGAGCTATCCCAGCTTCCCAGATGTAGGTCATTTTCAGACTTTTTAAAATGGTACAGTTTGTCATAGTTGAATAATCGTTGCCTCTAGAATATTCTCATATTTAACAGAAATATCACTGATTAGGAGAATGAAAGTTCATAGCTATCACCAACTAATGGATCTTAGCCCAGGTATATGTTTTGTTCTTTGTTTTTATCTTGTTTCAATTTAATTACAGGCATGCCTTGTTTTATTGCATTTCACTTTAGTGCACTTCATAGATATTGCAGTTTTTACAAATTGAAGGCAAGACCCTCTACCAGAAAAATATTATGATTCATTTTATTGTGGTGGTCTGGAACGAGACTGCAATATCTCTGAGGGATGCCTGTATTAAAATGATTCACTAAAGTGTTTTGCTTGTGTAATAATGTGTACAAGAAGGTAAGTACCTTAAAACTTTGGAAGGTATGGGTCATAAAATCAACAGATATTTCAATTGATAGCCTACTACCAACACAACAGATTCCTAGTGTCTCTGTTTTAACTAAATAAGAATTCCACTTGAACACACATTTGTCTATATCTAGTCTAATTATTTCTATGGAGAAAAGTCAAAAATATCAATAAATTGAACTGTGTAAAAGTAAATGGGCTATTTCAGTTTTGCTCTTAAGCAGTATCAATAAAACCTGGAAAAGGTGCGTCAACTGAATGAAAGGAACTATTTTACTTTATAAAACACCGACAGGGGATGCTGGATGGCTCAGCGGGTTGAGTACCCATCTTGCAGTCCAGGGGTCTGAGGATCAAATACTGGCCCTGGCCCTGGTCCGTGCGGACCTACATGCTGAACTGGGGTGTGCCCCAGTTCGGTTCTCACTAGAGCGAGCATCCTAGGTGGGAGGCCCCCAGTTTGGCTTCTGCCCTGGATGTGCTTCCCATGTGGGAGGCCTCTGGCTTGCAGGGAGTGTGCCTCCTATTCAGGAGGCCCCCAGGCAGTTCCTTCCCTGTGCAGCCTCACACGTACCTGTGGAGTGAAACTATGCAGAAAACTAATGACAAGCAGCTATGGAGACTGCTCTGGGCCCTCCCCCTTCTCCCTGTCTCTGTCTCTGTCTCTGTCTGTCTCTCTCTCTCTGTCAAAAACAATAAAAATAATTCTTAAAAAAAATAAGTAAAATAAAACGAAACAAAATTATGATGAGTGGGCAAAACAGGGTTGGCTGTGATTTGAAGGTGGTGGTATTTGCTAGAAAACCAAATATATGAGGTGACATCATCTTATGGCAAAACAGGTCTAAGAAAGATCCCCTTTATAGTAAAATGAACTGAAAACTTCATTTTGTCATTGCTCCTGTATACAGGCTGCACTGCTACATCGAGGGAACTTCTCAGAAATTGGTCTGTGAGAAAATCATTTTGTCCTCTAAGCAATTTTACTGCCAAGAGATATTATCTGCCGAGGATGCTGGGATAGCTCAGTGGTTGAACACTTGCCTCGCAATAGAGAGGTCCGGGGTTCAAGTCCCACCCCAGCCTGTGCAAACCTATATGCTGAACTGTGGCACAACTGGTGACTACCAGGATGTCTCAATGGCAAGGGTTCTCTCCTCCCATGTGGGAGGCCCCTAGTTTGGTTCCCACACTGCATGGCCTCATGAAAGCATGTCACAACTAATGATGTGTAACTACAGAGACTGCTCTGTAGTCTCTCTCTCTCTCTCTCTCTCTCTCTCTCTCTCTCTCTGTCATTCTCTCTCTCTCTCTATCTCTCTCTCTCTCTCTCTCTCTCTTTCTCTCTCTCTCTCTCCCCCTCTCTCTCTCTTTCCTTCTCTTAAAAAATAAAACTGAAAAAAAAAACCAAAAAAAGAATACAGTGCTAGTGGTAATGTAAATTGGTACAGCCACTATGGAAGGCAGTATAGAGATTCCTTTAAAAATTAGGAACTAAATTCCCATACAACCCAGCAACCCCTCTCCTGGGTATCTACCCAAAAAACCTGAAAAACCTTAATCCACAAAGATGTACATAACCCCAGTGTTCATCTCAGCACTGTTCACGGTGGACAAGTCACGGAAACAATCAAAATGTCCTTTGATAGATGACTGGATAAGGAAGTTGTGATACATTTATACAATGGAATATGACTCAGTGATAAGAAAAGATGAAATACAGCAATTTGTAACATGGATGGACCTTGAAAACATCTTATTAAGTGAAATAAGTCAGACTGAAAGAATCAAGAAGCATATGACTTCACTCATAGGTGGAATATAAAACTGAAAGGAACAAAGAAACAAAGACTCATGGACACAGTCAATAGTTTAGTGGTTACCTGAGGGTGTCGGGGGAGGTGGGCAGTAGAGCTGGTGGTGGGGAGTAGGGAGGAGGCATCAAACATATGGTGATGGAAAGAGAGCTGATTCTGGGTGGTGAGCACATAATGCAATACATAGACAATGTAACATAGAATTGCACACCTAGAAACTATGTAATTGTTATCAACCAATGTCACCCCAATAAAATTAACAATTAAAAACAAAACAAAAAAGAAATGTCATCTGCCAAAATGCACTCCATGCTGCTTCCAAATCCTTTCCCAAGATCTGCTGCTAGGATACATGTCCTGCCTCACCTTGGATGCCCAGAGGTGACGATTTCAAGCAATCAATAACTCCAGCTACTCACACATACTGACATGGCAATCAAGAAAGAGTACAGATAGAGCTGAGCAGTTTCTTCAATTGCCCAGCCACTTCTACTGTCTCTTAAATAGAAAACGTATACTGCCACCCTTTTAAAATCTTTTCTTTTTTCTGAGTTAAAGAAAAAAAACCTAAATGACCAGTGAGCTTAGTCAAGCATTGTGGAGCTGTAAAAATGTAATTACTTTATTGTTCTTAGGGTATCTACATGAACACATATAAGGGTAGGCTTACCTCAGGGAGTGACAGGCTTGCACTTCCTACCCTCTGACATGGTTGAGTAGAAGTATTAGTCATTAATCATTGAGCAAAAGTAACAAGGATCTCTTTTGAGCCATACAATTTAATTGAGAGAGATGGTAAACTATAGGCCATAGGCCAAATCCAGCTCACTGGCCGTTCTCATAAATAGTTTTATTAGAACACAGCCCACATTTATTTGTTTATATTTTGTAAACTATTATAAATGACTGTTTTTTCACTGTAATAGCAGAGTTAAATAATTTTAACAGAAATTCTATGGCCTGCCTAATTGAAAATAGTTACTATCCAGCTCTTTACAGAAAATGCTTGATAACTCCTGCTCTAAACGTTCCCTGAGATGGTGGGTGACCAGCAAAGTATGAGATGGATGCTGATCTCTCAGGTCCATTTTTTAGAAGTGATGGAGACCGTGAGAGCATTGTGTACCTGGCACTAGCCGTCAAAGGCAGAGCCAAGGGGAATCTTGCCAGGAGAAGTGCTGAGATAGACAAGCAGTGTAAACAAGAAACAAACCTTTGTTGTTGGAAGTTATTGAGATTTGCAGATTGTGCATTATGGCTTCCTAATCTAGCCTACCCCGAAGGATACAGCATCTTTGCTATTCTCTGATATACCTTTTCTCTGAACATATATAATAAATATATCCTGCTTTAGGGAAGGAAACAAGAAGCATAACAGAACGTTTCTCCCCCTTGTCCTCAGGAGACAGGATGAGGACATGAAGTGTGTGAGTTCTCAGTCCACATTGGGATTGAAACATTTCCCTTTAAAAAAAATAAATTTTCTTTACATAACTTATCTCAAGACTTGCTTCATCTAATACCTGAGAATCAATCTCCTCTGTTAAAGGTTTCTAAGAAAGGAAATCCATGAATCTCTGCAAACCTGCCTTCCTTGCCATTGTAATACAAAAATGAAATATCCTTAATATACTGTGCACAGAAGGTTACTGAAGTAATTAGGGGAACAAATTTCCATAATCTCAAAACTGGCGAGCTGAAGTCTTTCAGAATGAGTTCTTGCATTGGGTCTTTGGCAGTTCTAGTATGCACTGAGCTGGCTCTATGTGCTTGTTTTGCTACATCCAAATCTTCTCCTTTGGAAGAAAAATAAATCGGTCCATTTTTTGGCAGAAAACAACCGAGTCCCTTTACCCTCACAGAGGGGCAGGTTGAGTGGACAGCCTGGCGCTACTGCTCTTTGGAAACAGGAAGTGATGGAGACCATGAGAGCATCACATTTCTGGTGTCAGCCATTGGAGGGAGAGCCAAGGGGCATCTTGCCAAGATAAGTGCTATGATCTGATGGATAGAGACATGAGTTTGAAGATGTCACTTCTAATTTGTTTTCTTCCTACTCCTGGTGACCTTTGGCAACAGACTCCCATGCACCTCAGTTTCCTTATCATGCAAAGCAATATACATGGGTATTTGTCTACAGGGACATTGCACTAAAGTTCATTGCACTAGTATCTAGAAAACATGGCAGGAGAAATTCAGCTGGAAGAGGAGGCAGCCACCCAAGCAATCTGTTCACTGAAAGCAATAAATATGAGCCAGGAAGGAGAGTAGATGAAAAACACAATCAGGTTAATCAAATATTGTTTAGTCATTTGAACACATAATTTGTTATGATTCTTACAAATAAGATACTGAACTGGGGCCTCCCAAATGACTTCTAAGTCGTCTTTTTAAATTCAGTGACTTGGGGATGCCAAGATAGTTCAGCAGTTGAGAGTTTGCCTCACAATTGTGGGGTCTAAGGTATGATTCCCTGCCCCAAACCATGCAAACCAATATGATAAACTGTAGCACAACTTGTAGCCACCAGGAAGGCTAGTTGTAAAAGTTCTCGCCTCCCATGCAGGAGGCGCCCAGTTCAGTTCCCACCCCATGTGGCCCCTTTTCCACTGGTGTGGAATGAAACCCTATCATGACTATGTCCAAATATGGAGATTGCTCTGGACCCTTCCCCTGCTTGCTCACTCTCTCTCTCTCTCTCCCCTACACATACACACACACATGCACACACACACACACCCCTTCTCTCAAACAATAAAATATTTTTAAAAATAAAAAGATAAACTCAATAGCTCCCCTTGAAAACTATTGCAAATAATTCAGCAAGGTGAAGAGGTTTTAAGAACATTTGAACTCAACTTTGAATAAGAAAACATAGCTAGATTACTGAGATGCACAATTGGAGCCAAATATTTAGAATGGCTCATATTTAGCAAAGGCTCTAGACAAATTGGGAGCAGGCAAAGTAGTGGTTGGCACTGTAAGAACGGGTACAGCAAAATATATCTACAGATGCTAGCAAATACTATAGGTTCAGCAATACAAAGAATAACTGATGAAGCAAAAATTTTAGTTACTATAGTTAATTATATATAAGATTTTTTAATTATAAGCAATTGTGTACTATGGTTTGCATATAAAACTATTTCAAGGTGACCTCTTCAATGTGGATGAAGTCTGGTGTGGAATCTGGAAATCAATAGTCATCCTAGGCATTATCTCATCATCTCAGATTTTTATGTAATCTGAGGGTAGGAAAGGTGATGTGGAAAGAAAATAGGAAAAGGATCTCCTTTTCTAATTCTGTTATTGTATAATTCTGACATTTAAAACATTTATTTAACACTATTTATTTAGCATTTATCATTATCCTGACAGTTATCTAGGAGAGACACAGTGCTTGACTTACTTAGAGCTATATTTCTAGGAACATATATGTCTTCTTAGAGACAGTGAGCTCATCAGCTATTTGAGCACACATATCAGCCTTACTCATCTTGATATATCTCTTTCCGTCCCCATACATCTTCACCAGTGCCTAATACACAGTCAGAGGGAAGAAACGTCAAAATTTTCTAAGTGTGTACTATGTACCAGGTACTGTGAGGGTCATTCAAGATGTCTTACTTCATTTAATCATCATAACAAACTGAGAGGTATGTTTTTATTACTTCCATTTTCCAAATAACAACACTGGATTTGAAGCTGAACTTAAAGGACTACAAAATGGCAAAGCCAGACTTTAGAAGTAATCTAGATCTCTGAGTCACCGGCAGGAACACAGTTGTCAGGAGCTACCCAATCTTCTTCATGCTAAGATGTGAGTGAAAAAACAAAAAAATCTTCCTTTCTAAAATGAGATTGGGGGCTTATCTGTTAATAGGAGTTCATTACTCTGCCTCACACAATATCCAGGTTTTACATAAGTAAATAAAATAAATTTAAAAAGTGAGTAAGTAGACAGAGTCAAAGAACTAACAAGGCTAAGATCCCAGTTGGTTTAGAAGCAAGAATAAGAGGAAGGTCCAAATGTCCTGACTTTCTGACTGAGACTATGTCTACCATTTAAGGAGGCTCCATTTAATACAAGTATTATGGCTTTTATTATGTTTTTGGAAGTTCACTGAGCACTGGCTACTACAGATGAGTTCTGCCCTCCTAGTTGATCTCCATTTGGTGGCTAGCACAAAACTAATTTGGGAGCCCTAAAAAATAGCTAAAGATTCAGAGATTTACTATGATCTGAAATACAAGAGCTCAAGCAGCCTACTGAATATCATGACAAAAAGTCAGAAACTATAAGCAGCTTGTTTAAAATTTCAAAAAAAAGTTTGGCAAAAGGGTAAAAGCATATTTATAATTCATAAGGGAGAGCTCATGTGCTTTCCACTGGACCTTCTATGTGTCAAAGGCCAATTTCCATCCATTATGATACACTAAGTTAGTTAAATGAATATTATATTTAGAGAAATTTGCACACTGGGTCAAAGGCAAAATTAGACCATATCCATCACTGGGGAGTTTATCATTTCACCAACCACAGAATTCTTTTTGTTTGCATTCAAGGCTGATTTCCTCTGAAGTACAGGATTTTCCAGATAAAACTAGCCACTGCTCTTTCAAGAATGGTTTTTGAAGTTAATAGGAGATGCCTCCTGGGAAACGACTGCACCCCACAATGCATCTGACCAATTCTTTAGTGCCATTCAAATTGTGAGGGGTAAGAGCGGGAGAATGCCTTCCTGTCCTCGGAGATGATCATTTTATACCCCATAGCTAGCTTCAACTACAGTGCTCTTGTCTTAGGACACAGTTACAATGTTATTATTGGTCATAAAATTAACCAGATTTTCTTCTCTTTTCTTTTCCTCTTCAGCATTTGACTCCCTGACCTTTCCTCTACAGAAAAGTCTATGGACTGATTATACGCTAAGTATAGAAATATTTCCTTTTATTTGCTTTAAATTTTCCCACTGTGAATTTCATTGAGAACATTTGTTCTCATATTATACAAGGAGGTAAAGAAAAAGTCCAAGTATAAGAACTTTTGTTATTCCTTTGAAATGTGAACACTTTTGCTCTTGTCCCCCAGTGCTTCTAAGGCTATTTACTTTTGTTATCTCACCATCCAGAGGTCCTACTCTGCTTTTCCCTCAACCTGTCGTTAAGTGGTTCACCTAATATCCCAAGATCCTTTGCCCTGTACACCACAAACTTCATGTTACTATTTTCCAAAGTAACTTCTTTGCTCTAACTGACTCACAATGGCAAAATGACTTCACTCAAAGACTGGTACCCATCTGTGGCAATAGCTGTTAAGGTACTGTCTTAGGAAGAGTTATGAGGCCATGTATGGACTCAGTAGGGACTGCTGTGACAGATTGGCAGTCTTCTGGGGTGAGGGGAAGTATACATAATAGAGCTTCATCAGAGCTTACTGTGTCAGGACAAATACCACCACATTTGCTACATAAACACTGTGCTCAATACTACTTATGTGAACTTTCCATGTTCATATAACCAGAATTCCATCTATATTCCACTATCTGAAATTCTATCCAAATTCCATTCCACCAATCTACATCTGATACTCTTTAAGTTTCTGAGAAGATTTTTCTAATATTCTTACTGTGCTGATCACTGACTAGCAAAATTCATTCCATAATTTACTCTAAACTTGAAATACATGATCACTGGCTGACAAGAATCCTTATGTAATTTTACTGTGAAATTGAAGGTGTTGTCCCAAATGGGTAGCAGCTTTGGCTGACAAAACCTAAATCTTACCTAGCTTGCATTTAGAAAGGCACTGGAGATTCAGGGTAAAGGTGTTTGGAACTGTAGATTCATGTAACCCCTGTAACAAAGGAGGATTGCTCTTCTGTTTTATTTATTAAGAGAAGGTCACTTGGTGACCTTTAATACCACACCAAAAGCTGGATTTTTTTGCAAAGAACCAGGGTGCTTTCATGCTGACCTGACTTTCCATTATTTCTCCTCTTTCTCTTTCCTTACTCTACTGAGACCACTCACTCCATTTGGGGACTCTGCAAAGTCAAGTCTTTCTGCTCTTCTCCCAGATATTTGTATGGCTTATTTTCACACCTTTTTCCATTTGGTTCACATATTTTCTTCTCATTGAGGCTCACCTAGATCAGTTTATCCATATATGCACTCTCATTGCCTTTAATAATGCTCTACTGTCTAAAATTTTGTCCATAGCACTTAGTAGTTTCTAATCTAGTAGATAATTTACTTTTTTTTATGGGTATTATTTAGTATCACTCTCCTCTAGAAGATAAGCTTTATGAGGGCAGGAATCTTTGTCTAGTTTTTATACTTATGTACACCAGTTAACTAGAGGAATACCAGAAACCCTGTAGATACCCAGTAAATGTGTATTAAATTGAATATATTTAAGACATCCATTTATTTTAATTATTATCTCTAGAGTTTTTCTGGTTCACCCACATGTGGACTGAATGTTCATTTTTGCTCATTTATTGCTAAATTTCCTTTACATATGGAATGTGTATATGTGAAATCTGTAAGAAAATTTTTCTAAAAATGTTATTCAAAAAAACTGGATATCAAGGTTCCCACGCCTCATTCAGGTGTGAGATATGAGCTTACATTTTCTCAGATACTCAATTTTCACTCAGTTTTCAGAAAAATAGATATTCTTGACCTTCTGAAATCCTAAGACCACAAATGAGGACATAAGATATCTCACCACAAAAAGTGAATAAAAAGAAGGGGAGCAAACGAGCAGGGAAGAAATAGATGACAGTATTTCTGCACTTCTCGCTCCACAGAGAGTATAATTATATATGAGGCAAGAAGGTCATAAAGTTAGGTGTATAAATTTCATCAGGTTGCCTGTATTGTAACATGATTTCAATGAGAAATAGAAGGTAAAAGGAGAAAACAAAAACTTTACAGTTGTATCACACCTTTTATATATAGATAATAATAACAATATGAAAGATAATAAAATTTATATTTTACAGATGAGAAAATATACTCAACAGGATTAAATAGCCATAGGTACCCATCTAGTCAGTGGAGAGTCAGCTTCTGAAGTCATGTTTTAGTCATCATTTTATGTGCTTTGCCACCATTTTGCCTGCCGTCATTTGCCTTTCACAAGAACTGTGAAAGGCACATAGAGTAGGTCATATTCTCATTTGCCCCATAAGAAAACCAAGTTCCAGATGGTTTATTACTTGCCCCAAATTAGAATTAACTGATCAAAAATATTATTCTCCCAACATCTTAGTTCAATGTTCTTGCCATAACACCGTGTTCTTCATGTTGGCTATAAAACTAATGTTTCACAGATAGTGGGTAAAATTATTAATAAATAAATCAGTCCGAGCTTGATTCTATTATCTCCAAAGTGACCCTGAAATGATTTTCATATTTTCAAACAATGTGGATTAATACTAAAAACATGTCTAATTAGGACATAGAGAGTGATTAAACTATGAGACTTAGTTCTACAAATAGTATTGCCTTAAGGTCCATCTACTTAAATTAACCAAAAAAGTATCACTAATTAGCTGGACTTAAGCAAAGGCTGGTGCTAGGCAATGTGACCTTTTTATGTCACATCACCGGGATTAAATGCTTTCTCTGATATGCAAGTCATTGGTCACAGTGGGCTACCAGGATTTGACACCATGGATTTATTTGATGAAGTGTGCACAAACTGGCTTGTTAATTTCTAAACACAAGCTAGAGTCATTTTATAATAGTGCTTCCATCTTCATTGAGCCAATAAATAAATCAGTTTTTCAAGTATAAGCATAGTTTATTAAATTTAGCCCCATACTGAGAACAGGAGTATCTGTGTTTTACTACCAGTTCTACCAAAAGTTTGCTGTTCTTAAACAAGTTGGCTTAGCTCTCAGAATTTCAAATTCACCATCTTAAAAATGAGATTGGACTCAATAAGTTATTGTTCACAGGATTTTATCACTTTGAGATTACCATGCTAGCACCCACTGTAATGGCCATTTGCTGACCCTTTTCATTTTTTAGGACCCCTCCATCTCCAACATCTGAAAAAGAAAACTCATCTCTCCAGCCAAACATGCCTCTTAAAAATCTCTTTGTATTTATATTTCTGCTATACCTATTTCTTTTTTTTAAGATTTATTTTTGTTTTTGTTTTGGTTTTTTTTTTATCTTTTCACATTTATAGAGAGAAATTATCTTTTTGTCTTCAGTGCATATTTATTTCTATTTTACTTTTTGACAGATAGAGAGAGAGACAGAGACAGAGACAGTTAGAGAACCGAACTGTGGGAACTCCCCAGTTCAGCACGTGGGTCATGCCTGGGCCAGAGCCGGGATTCGATCCTCGGTCCTCATGGCCTCAAAGCGAGCGCTCAACCCGCTGAGCCGTCCCGGCTTTCCCCTATT
>PVKE010050004.1:0-11083 GCA_004027555.1 Craseonycteris thonglongyai | reverse complement strand
TGACTTTAGATTTTTCTCCTCGAGCTGTTATTTTACAGTATGGTTTCATGCCATGTTTGTGTAATCTGAAAGCTTCATCTCCAACTATAACATAGGGCACTATTTTATTCGAACCAGGAAGTCTCTCATCTGGAGGAAATATATTTCCCAAAAGCACTTGTTTCCCCATGACAGACTTCGCAAAAATTCCACTGTCCCCCTCTTTTTTATATGACCCAACATCTATCTATTGCTATAAGTTTACAGTTGGCATCAACCAAAGCAAGTACCGTAATACAACAGAAAAGTACTCCTTATAATTAAAAAACATATACGGCACTCTTCTTTGTCTTCCCATCAGCAACTTCCCATCAGATCAATTTTAGTTGTTATTTGGACCCTGTAATCTAAACTCACCGTGAAATTGCCCTTAGGGCCCTCCCAGCTCCGCGTGCAGAAATAATTGCTCCATGTGCCACTTTGGGCACGCGTGCCACAGGTTCGCCACCCCTGCTCTAGGTTCTTCTAAGAGCTTAATATTTGGGAGAAAAAATCTACAAAGATGTGTGACTCATTTCTCTTTCTGCCTGTGTTTATTTATTTATCTATTTTCTAAAATAATCAGCTAGAGGACTGTTCACCTGCTTGACAGTAAGAAGAGAACTTAAAATCTTAACATGGCCTCTAGCCCCTTACCTTTGGAGACACTGATCTGCACCACATTTTATTCACAGGAAACCTTTTCTGTTTTCAAAACACTGAATTTTTTCTTTAAAATGTAAAAGTATTTTAAAACAGAATAATGGAAGCCCTTTTGAGTTGCAAGTTTAGCTGTGTTCCAGCAAAAATGGTCATTTAATTAGCTATGATTTAGCTTATGTTCCAAAACACAGGGGCCATTTAGTATGATCTATGTTGCTTAGGGTCTTTTAGTCCTGATCAATTTTATTTATTTACTTGAATGTTCTGTGAGACTTTTGCTCTTTCCAAACAATATAGTCAATAAGTATAAGAGATAAAATCAGTTATATTTCTTTCATGGGTAGTCCTATATTCTTCTCTTTCTTGTTGTGCAACCTTACTGTACATACATTCATTCCAGACTATCTCAAGGAAAAGTTGAGCAGCTTGACTGTTTCTTGGAAATAGGTAACTACATTCAAGGTACATTTGGCTCTAAGTTTACATTCTTCCAAGTATTTCATTTCTGATCATCCTTGGGGTTTCAGGTTCAGTATTGTAGAATTCTATCAATCACAATGTAGGATATGTATCTATAATAGGAATTAACTTGCATGCTTTTCCGTTTTGCAGCTGACCTGTAATTTGCCTTTTCATGACTTGTATTGGCTTTGATTAGTTCTATTAGATTTTATTTACATTTACCTTAACAGATTTATGCAAGTTAATCAAATAAATTCATCAATAAACCCAAGATGACTGTTAAAATTATTAAATAAACTTTGTCAGTCATGCTGCAGCTGTCCAGTCAGGATATTCTATGACTGAATGTATTTTAAGTGAATGCCTGCATCACAGCGAGCTGATTGTCAGTGTGTTTTATGGGAGAAAAAGATTCAACAAGAGCCTTTTTTTTGTCATTTGTTTTTATGAGAGGTGGCTTACCATAGCTCCTGTTTGGTAGCTCCTTTTTTGAACCCAGAATTACAATATTAAAACCAAACTGATCATTAAAAACATTTGGACACAAGTATAAGTCACATTACTAAGCATCTAAAGTACATCAGTTCTTCAACTCTCTTTACTTCTAACAGAACGACAATGAGTTGCTATTACTCCTGTTGGGAAAATATGCCCAGTGAGGCTAAATAAATGGTCTAAAGTCACTTAATTATTAAAAGTCAAATATTCTGACTCAAGTTTCAGTGTTCTTTCACTGAACCATTAGCTTCCAATTTATTTTTATCACAACCAATTTAGGTGCACAATGTCCAGTTAAACCTCCCATTTACATTTATGGACACAAACACAAAAAAGAGTTCTATGAAAAATAACCTCAAGAGTGATCTGATCATAAATACCTAGCTGGGTAGGTCATAGTGGAAAGTCATACCCAGGCCTACAACTTCTTTTTGTAAAAGGTTTATCTTTGCCTTAGGCTAAGGCAAACCCTGTCCATTGTTCTTGTGCATCTAGCTTGACAAGCCCATTGAAATAAGAGTAATTACCCTCAAGAGCACAAGCCCAAGATCTTAACTATCCTGGAATCCAACTTCCTTCTTGTTTTCTCTCACCTTCTCCTAATCTTCCATATGTTTCCTCTTTAATCACAAATGCATTAAAAAACAAAAACAAAAACAAAGAAACTGCTAAATTCATTCTGTGGAGCATTTGAGATCTTGCTTCCTGACAACTGTCATCAGTTGTGACAAAACAAATAAATAAACAAAACTCTTATATAAACTCATATATAAAAAATAAACCCTATATGTTTCTAGAAATGTGTTCATTTCCTCTAGATTGTCAAATGTGGTGGCATAGAGTCTTCAATAATAATCTCTTAGGATTGTTTCTATTTCAGCAGTACCAGTTGTGATCTCTCCCCTATGGTCCTGTATGGGGATGGAAGGGGAGCTGATTCTGGGTGGTGAGCACATAATGCGATGCATAGGTGATGCGATGTGGACTTGTACATCCGGAAACTATCTAATTGTTACCAATCAATGTCACCCCAATAAATTTAACAATAAAATTAAAAAATAAAATAAACTCATATAAGATTCTCTGCAGGTTTTAACATTCTTACCTTGACAAACTTTTTATATTGGTGGGGGAAGGAGGAGAAATTATAACAGCAAAGTTTGTTTAAGCAAATTTATTCTAATTGGTTTAAAAATAATTTATTAAAAAACAAGAAAAACAACTGAAAAATAGGTTCAATGCAAGAATAACAAAAATAATGTCCTGACTTCTTTAACAATGTTAAATTCTCAACAGTGTATCTGAGTGATATCCAACAGTTTTGTATCACTGCTAATTAGTATCTGGGAGCCAGACTTCAAAGAAGAAAAAAAACCAAAACAGTAAATACCAGGGATGCATTTTATATTTGTTTATAAATATTACATTTAGTAAAGTATAATAACTCATCTACAAAGTGATCATCAGTTATATATCAATAAGTACTTGTGTGGAATTGACAATCATTTGGTCATAAGAACAGAAGAAAAAACTTGCATTTTGGATAATTTTCACCCATTGGGCCAATTCTTTCTGTGCAACAGGAGGCAATGAAAGATCACCACATGTGTTTTATACATAATTTTAAAATTATATTCCTTAGAAAAAAAATATTAAGTAAAGATGCCTCTTACTGCAATCATAACAACTAGGCTCTATTAGAATTCATATATTAGGATTTAGTGAAATATATAAACAAACAGACAAGCAAGCAAGCATGGGACGTAGTACTTGCCCATTTTAATATCGTGATATATGTAGAAAATCATTATCTTTAATCTGTACACTGATGTTATCTGAAAATGATTTTGGAGGAGACTATTTAAGGCTTGGAGAAAAATATATTATTGCATTTTCAACACTTTATTTACCAGTAATAAGCAACAAAAGCACAAAGCTTAAATGAGTGTTTTCAAAACTTTTAATGATTAAAATTTGCTAAAGGAACATAACTGTTTTTGTATTAGTTTTGATGCATAAGATGGCTGGATGAAATAATTTTAACTGCTGCAAATTTTAAATAGCCATATAGTTGATTTAAATTTTATCTCTTGCTACCATATCTGTAATCCTTTTACAGCTCACTGATTAGCCATGGCACACTGGTTGTAAAATGGTCTATTACTCCATATTCCCTGGCTTCAAAATAGCATTCTCTCAGAACATTCTCTGTCTTCTAACATTTTGCATTTTTATAAAAGATAATATAAAAAACAGACCAGTAAGAATCTAAAAGGGAGTGTACAGATATAACTTGCAACTCTCAATGTAGCTCTTCAAGCCTTTGTATGATGTTTTTTTTCTATTTATACCAGAATTTGTCCTCCAGTTCTGGCTTTTAAAAAATATTTACAGACATTAATTGAGCACTTACTATGTGGTAAATATTTATCTCTGCACTTTGTTTATAAATGAATTACCACAAACGTGTGTAGGAGACATAGTATTGTTATTGTACTTATATTGCAAGGAAACTAAAGAACAATGTGTTTGAGGTTGCTGAGCCAGTCAATGTGACTCATTTACTCTCTTAACCACAGACTCTCATACTACTGCTCTCCTGCATGAAGCCTTACAAGAGATGAGAAATTAATTCTCACTGCGGAGATACTCTTTTTTCAGACACCTCTTATGTTTAGACCTATTTTCCTTCACGTTGAGCTAATATCTGATTCCTAGTAATTCTCAAAGTCTGGTTTCACCTATTAGGTAATGAAAGATGATGTAACCTTGGAGACTGCTTCAGGGCTGTCCTTAAGTTATTTAAAGACAACTCTTCAAATTGCAGTTTTTCTTCTTCAGTTTTAGTATGTCCTTTTGGATCATCTTTGTGTCCCTTCACCTCCCCAAAGGTTCTACAGCTGTGACTAGTCCTCTCTAATATATGTGGCCATGGCTTTAGCCTAAAGTTTCAAACTTTTTTTTTTTTTTTACTATCCTAGAATAAAAACATTAATGAAAAGGGACCCCTCATCCAGTACCGCCCAACGAAAAAAAACTGGAAAATAATGATCATGTGGGTTGTTTTTTTTAAATTATTTGAGAGATATTATGCCTTTGGAATTGGTTCCTCTGGGTCAAACAATCAACCAAAGTTTTTATCTGGAAGTTCTGAAAAGGTTGCATCATGATTTGCATAAATACTGAGTTGTGGCAAAACACACAACTGGTTCTTCCACCGGGACAACACACCTGCCCACACTGCGCTGAATGTTCACTAATTTTTGACCAAAAATGGCATGACCCCCATGCCCCATGCTCCCTATTCACCCAATCTCCCAGCAGAGTGACTTGTTTTTTGTTTACCTGGGTGAAACAAGTCCTCAAAGAGAAACATTTTGCCAATATGGAAGAGGTAAAATAAATAACCACAGAAGCACTAAAAGGCATCAAAGTCAACAAGTTCAAAAACTGTTTTGAGCAGGGGAAAAGTGTCTTGATAGGTGCATTGCATCAAATGGAGAGTACTTTTAAGGTGACTTAAGTTTAAACATATAAGAATAAATACACAATCTTTTACAAATAAATTCTAGTGTTGTTGTTTTTTGTTTTGAAGAGGTCTCCCACATATGTGCTTCTCCAGTCAGATACTTAAATTAATGATGAAAAACCAGATCAGCATTTTTGGCAGTCTCATTACAACACTGACTCCAATTTTATGTATAATAGGAAGGAAAGATCAGAATACTTTGGAATCTTGTGACATATGGGGGTGATATTTATTTTATCACTCCACAGTAAGGGCATGTTATAAACAGCAAAGTTTCTCTTTCTGGGTTCTGTGCTTTAACCATGCTCCCTACAAACGAACCTACCCTTTCAAGTACTCCCTTGCAAAGAGCACTGACATACAGCATCAACTGTGCAAGTGAGAAAAATAGTGTGACCTCGGTGGGAGGCAATCAGCCAAAACAAATTGGGGGAGAGATGAGAGATTGCAAGACTGAAGACTCTTGTTTGAACTTGGAGTTGAATGAGATCTGCCTCAGACAAAACCAGCACATGAGACAAATTAAAGAAATAAAGTATTTGGGAATGTGCTCTTGGAATAATAGAAGACTTCGAGGTCTGGCTTTTAACCAGGGCCTGGAATTGGTGGTTCTTTGGTCTAAAATGAAACCTTCAGTCATTACAAACTGAGCAAATATGGTTAAGTCATGTTCAGAAGGAGAATTTGAGTCATTCTTAAACTCCTAATTCCCTGAAAACAGAATATACGATTCTCTAACAATGTGCTTTTAACGACATTAGCATGAAAACTTACTTTCAACTTTCAAGCCATTCTGAACAATAAAATTGAGGATATCCATAAACTATACAGAGAATGCCTATGATGGGTGAGAAAATGTAGAGTTGTTCCCCTGCACTGCTATTAGATATTTACTATCTCTCTGCTTTAATTTCTTCCTATTAAATTAGTACTAATTTGTTTTCACAGAATTAAAAGCAATGTGTCACAGGAAAATCATTTGTAAAGTGCAATCTAATATTCAAGTGTTAGCTATTAATAGTATTTATGGTGCTTCCTATTTCTTAAAGATTTTTTCCATGTAATAAAATGCTTCAACAGTGTAAGCAAATGTTAAATTGAGAATCTCCTAAAAAGACTCTTTACTCTTGTATTAGACATTGGTAGCCAAGCACCAAATTCTTTTTCTCTTCTTCCATAGCAATAGAATTGTAGTTGGCACAGTTTTCAGAATTCCTTATAATCAGATGTGGCTAGATGTCTCAGTCTATGTGAGTGGAAGTGATGTGTGCCACTTCCAGGACAATTTCTTAAGACCAGGCAGTGCTTCCTGAGTTATTATTTCTCTACTGCCCACCAGTTCTAACTTGGACATGGTGATAACATATGAGGAGGCCACTTTAGAGAATGGTGGAGAAAAAATATAAATGAAACCTGGGTCTCAGTATCGGCCTGTGGACCAAAGCTGCCTGATACCCAGGAAGCTTCATCCTGCCCTATTTTGGGTAGACAGACAAACCATAGTTTTTAAGCCACAAAGTATTTGGTACCTGTTTGGTACAACAGCTTAGTTGATCTTAAAGAATAAACAATAATATTGATGATATTTTGAGATATTTCCATGTTTTCTCTACAATCACGGAAACCACATAGGGGAAAAGTAGGAAATGTCCTAAAAATAAAAGCTCTCAAATTGGCAGTGTGAGATGAAATGCATTTATAACCTACCCTTAGTTAAATAATAATCAAGATGTTTGATTTTTCTTTAATACTGAAATAATTTTATTCTTGTAAACTAATTACAAAAATAGTGCAGAATTCCCTTTACCCTTTACCCAGTCTTCTCTTATGTTAACAACTTATGTAACTGCAAAACTAAGAAATTACCCTTGGTACAGTAGTTTTAACTAAAGTATAGGCCTTATTCAAATTTTACAAATTTTTTCATTAGTATCTTCCCCAACACTTTTTTTTTTTCTTCCAGATCTAATCTAGTGTTCCATTTTGTATTTAACTGTCATGCCTATGTAGTCTCTCCCTCCAATCTGTGGCAGTCATCATTCTTTTCTTGTCCTTTACAACATTGACTCAGTTGAAGAATACCAGTCATTTATTTTACAGAAGGTTCCTCAACTTGGTTTTGTCTAATGTTTTCTCACAATTATATTAGACTGAGGTTATGAATTAATGAGAAGAATATCACAAAACTGATGTGCCCTTCTAGTATATCATATCAGGAAGTACATGAAATTGATATCTATGATTGATGATGTTAACCTTAATCACTTGGCTATGTGGTATTTACTAAGATTTTCAATTTTCACTTAATATATTTATTTTTCTTGTTATAATTACTAAATGCTATGGAGAATTACCATGAAATATCCAGTTTCAGCTTAAACTTTTGCTCAGTCATTTTTGCATGTATCTGTGAGTTTTACCTATGGCAATTTTTTGCTGTAGTGTTCTAATGGTGATTTCCTATTTCCTCTTAGTACTTTACAGTGTTTTTCAATTGAAATTCTTCTGCAAATAGGAGTCATCAATTTTCCCCATTTATTTATGTATTGTTATTTATTTATATTAGTATATACTTACAGATTTTTATTTGGGGGTATTAATTTCAAATACCACAGTAACATATTTTATTGATCAGACTATTCAAAATGTGTCCTTTGTTAGATTCTTCAGTTTGACTTCCATACTCTTTCAATATGCCTACAACATTTGTTGTCTTTCTTTTTCCCATTCCCTTATTTCTGACACTACATAGTGCTCCAGCCTTAACTTATGTTGTCCTGCCTCAACACTGGAAACAGCCATTTTCCCAGGAGCTCTGGTTCCTTTTATTGGAGAATGGCATTTAGAAACCCATATCTGGGTACAAGATGTGCTGATATGTTAATAAGGTATCATCAATGCTAGCCCCATTTAGTGAATAAAGTTAAAAAATATGCATACATACAAACTCATGCATGCATATATATCCATAGCTATATATATATATATATATATATATATATATATATATATATACCATATACACACACACACACACATATTCACACACACACACACATATATACACACACACACATATATATATACACATACATACATATGCATGCACATATACATACATATATTTTTATTGTTTTTGACACAGAGAGAGAGAGATACAGAGACAGAGCTAGAGAGAAGGGGGAGGGCCCAGAACAGTCTCCGTAGTTGCACATCATTGGTTTTTCCACATAGTTTCATTCAACAGGTGGGCGCGGGGCTGCACAGGGCAGGAAATAGTCTGGGGTCTCAACCCGGTGAAAACTGAGCTGGGGAGCCCCCAGTTCAGTATATGGGTCCACACAGGCTGGGGCTGGGATTCAATCCTCGGTCCCCGGGGCTGCAAAGTGAGCGCTTAACCCACTGAACCATCCCGGTTTCCCCTATTGTTTAATGACTCAATATTGATGCAGTCTACACCAATCTAGCACCACAGGATTTATTCCAACTTTCCCCCTTTTCTTATTACAACTCTTCTCTCTGCTAGCTTGAGACCTGACTCTTATTATGTATAAACACTTTACTTATTTGTTCAAACCTAGTATGCAAATATAATAGGTTTATAATTATAATCCATAGCCCTGAATGAAATTTCTAGAACAAACAAAAACATGTTTCAGCTTCTTTTGTCCCCATCCCCTTAATGTGATTAAGTGATTTAAATGGACTACTGTTTCTCCTTCCTCCCCCAGCACCCACACCCTGGCTGATTTACCTTTTTTTTTTTTTCTTTTTAAAATTTATACTTAGTAAAATTTACTTCTTATTACATGAGATTCTAGGGTCTTAAAAAATGCACAGTCACTTGTTAACCACATAGAACTGTTCTGTCACTTAAAATTTCCCCCCACTCTAAGCTTTTAAAATTTTTTTGTCTCCTATTCCCCAACTTCTGGCAGCCACTGACTTATTTTTCACCATACAAGTTTTAACTTTTAATTAACATATAAGTGAAATCATACAATACTGGCCTTTTGGGTCTGCCTTCTTTCACTACAATTCATCCATGTTGTCTGACCCAAGTTCGCTCATTTTTATTGCTAATACTTTATTGCAGGTATACTAAGTCTGTCTGGAAAAAACTAGTCATAAATGCCTCTATTATTTTTTTTTAAGATTTATTTTTATTGTTTTTTGACAGAGAGAGAGAGACAGAGAGAGAGAGAGAGAAGGGTGAGGGCCCAGAGCAGTCTCCATAGTTGACAGCATTAGTTTTCCATATGGTTTCACTCCACAGGTGGGCACAGGGCTGCGCAGGGCAGGAACTGGGCTGGGAGCCTCCTGCATAGGTCCCAGAAAGAACTAAACTGGGGCAAACACCAGTTCAGCATATGGGTCCTTATGGGCTGGGGCCAGGATTCGGTCCTCGGGCTCCAGGGTTGCAAAGTGAGTGCTTAACACGCTGAGCCATTCCAGCTTCCCCAAATGCCTCTATTTTTCATATACATGGCTCAATACTTTCCAGACAGCCCTCATATACTGGAATTCCTTTATACCTTCCCCAGTTGAAGAACATGCAAGTTGTTCTAATTTCTTAGTGATTATGAAAAAAGCTGATATACTCATAAATATTCATGTTTTTGTAGGAACATAAAATTTTACTTATTCTACATAGATAAATAGGAATGAGAATGCTTGGTCATATATAGGTATATGTTAAATTTTACAAGAAAATGCCAAACATTCCTGGTTTGGAAATGGCCGAGGCATTTTTTAATCCTACTAGCAAAATGTAAGAGTTTCAGCAGCTCACCATGATTACCACTATTTGGTACCACTAACTGATATTAGATATCCTAATAGGGGATGTAATGATGTCTCATTGTGGTTTTAATTTGCATTTCCCTTAGGATTAATGACTTGAATCTATTTGCGTATGTTTATTTGCCGTTTTTACATTGTATTTTGTGAGATATTTGTTTAAATCTCTTGCCTATTACAAATTTTTGGGTTAATTTTTTAAAGATGTATTTTATTGTTTGAGAGAAGGTGAAAGAGAGAGAAAAGGGACGAGGGCCCAGAGCGGTCTCCATAGTTGTACATCATGGTTGTGACACGGTTTTGTTCCACACATATGGATGTGGGGCCACTTAGGGCAAGAACTGAGCTGTTCAGCATACAGATTTGTGTGGGCTGCAGCCGAGATTTACTCCCTGGACCTTGCAGTTGCAAGGCAAGAGCTCAACCTTCTGAGCTATTTTGGTGTCCTGGGTTATTAGTCTTTATATTTGGATGTTGAATTGTAAGAATTCTTTATATATTTTGGATATGATAGCTTCACCACATGTATGTTTGTGTAGATTTTTTTTTTCACATTGTGATTTGTCCTATTATTCTCTTAACGGTACATTTTTGTACAAAGAAATTTTAATTCTAATTAAGTTCAATTTATTTATCTTTCCTTTTGTGTATTTTGCCTTGGTATCTGATTACAAACCTCCTTGCCTAACTCATATTCACACTTATTTTCTTCCATGCTTTCTTCTAGAAGTTTATAGATTTACTTTTATTTAGGTTCATAATCCAGGTCCAGATGATTTGGTATATGGTGTAAGGTTTAGGTCAGGTTTCATTATTCTTAATAAGGGTGGAGAAATTTTTTATTTTTTTTATTTTTTTTATTTTAATGTGTTTTGGGCTTTATTTTTTTTTTTAATATATTTTTATTTATTTATTTTTGACAGAGAAAGAGAGAGAGACAGAGAGAGAACTGAACTGGGGGAGCTCCCAGTTCAGCATATGGTTCCGCATGGGCCAGGGCCGGGATTCGATCCTCTGTCCCCGGCGCTGCAAAGTGAGCGCCTAACCCACTGAGCCATCCTGGCTTCCCCTAAGGGTGGAGAAATTTAACTTAAAGTTATCTTTAAATTTCAA
>PVKE010050003.1:0-11083 GCA_004027555.1 Craseonycteris thonglongyai | reverse complement strand
TGGCTTGCAGAGTTTCTGCTGAGAAGTCTGGTGACAGCCTGATAGGTTTTCCTTTGAAAGTTATGTTTTGTTTTTCCCTGGCAGCCTTGAGGATTTTTTCTTTGTCATTGATTTTTGTCATCTTCAGAACAATGTGCCTTGGAGAAGATCTGCTAAGGTCTAGGAAGTTAGGGCTTCTGCTTTCCTCTTGGATTTGGGGCTGTACTTCCTTCCACAGGTTAGGGAAATTTTCATCCACTATTTGTTTTAGTAGAAGATTTCATTTCTCTTGATTCTCCTTTCCCTTCCTTCTTCCCTCTGTGACATTTCTATGTTTCTATCTTCAATTTCACTCATCCTTTCCTCTAGCTGGTCAGCCCTGTTTCCTATGCTAGTCAATTCTTTTTTGTCTCTCCCATGATGCCTTTTATTTCAAGAAGTTCCTTTTGGTTTTGCTCTAGCTTCTCAATTTTGTTGGTAAAGTACTCATTTTGCTCAGAAAATTTCTTGTTGAGGTCATTTAACTGTGTCTGGGTACTTTGCCAGCATTGAGTGAGCTCTCTGAGTGTCTTGAGTATTGCAGCCCTGAATTCTGTTTCACTTAGATTTGATTCCAAGTGTGCAAGGTCCTTTACTAAAGAATGCCCCTGTTCTTCTGAAGGGGCTTTGGATTCTGAGGTATGCATTGTGTTTGATGTGGTTCTTTCTGCTTTACACATGAGTCTGTTTTCCCTCTGGGGGTTGCCTATCAGCTGGGCTTCTCTTTATTTTTTCTTTTGGGCTCTGTTGTGGGAGGAGGAGATTTTGGGAAAGGGTTGGGGGAAGCAGACAGCTTCTGTGCCCTGGGGCACTTCAGGTTGCTATCTTAGCTGTTAGAAAGCAGGGTAGTGAAGGTGTGGCTGGGGGTGGGGGCATATGAGTAGGAGCTAGGGCAGGCCTGTGACACAATAGCAGATTCCTCTTTCAGCAGGGGGGCTGGTGGTTCAGTGAGGGTGTGGCCCAGGAGCTCCGGTCTTTCTCCCATCTGCTTTGTCTTTAACTGAGTCTGTGAGCCGCACCCGCAGGGTGGTGGCATGGATGGGCTGGTGCTTGACAGAGGCCCGGTTGACCACACAGAAGGGGTTGCAGCTGGAACCCGGTCCGCGGTGCACCCAAAGCCAGGTCGTCTGTGTAGGCGTAGGCACCCTGGCGGCCCGGTCGGCAGCCAGTCGTGCACTCGGGTGGCAGCCCAATTGCGCACGCCGGCAGCTGTGCCATGGTGGCCAGGTGGGCAGGGTGCCGAAAGCCCTGTGTGCACAGGCCGCAGATCTTCCAGCAGCCTCTCTCGGCCCACGGCTCTGTTGAGAATGCTGCATTCACTCTTAGCACGTCTAATGCAGCTGCATCCATTCAAGCCCCAGCCCTCACACCAAGAGCCATGTCTTCAGAAGGCGCTCCTTCACAGTCAATCTCCTCCATAAATCAGGGGTGCGGAGCTGTTGTGGGCTGGTGCCCTGCTCTCACCCCGCCCACCTGGAAGTGCAGCCGCCCTGCTCCACAGTCCCTGTTCCACTTTAGGCTCCATGATCTGATTAGGGCACTGCGTGCTGTCCCTTGAGTTCAGATGTTAAATTGTCCACAGTCTTGTGGGGCTTCCACACTCCCTAGGTCTCGGCTTCCAGCCCGCCCTCGATCCAGCTCCACTTTGACCGTAGTCCCCCAACCCCCCTTTGTTTTTGCCAGCCCCGGGCCGCGCTCCGAATCTCTGTCCCTGAACCGCTGCTTCCCTTTCCCTCTCCGGCTCTCCCCTTTTTCCTCTAACCTTTGGGTATTGTTCTGCATTGTGTGGTTCTCTTAGTTGAGGTTGCTTCTCAGGGTTTCCCCCATGGATTCCACACTGTTCACAAGTCCCTTCCCAGGCAGTTATCTGCGTTCTCCTCTCATGCTGCCATCTTTTTTCACCTTTATTTCTTAACTTTCAGTCTCTGATTGTCATTCAATCTGGAGTGGGTCTTTTGTAGGCAGCATATGTATATGTGTGGGTTTTATTTTCTTATCCATTGAGCTACCCTAAGTTTTCTGATTGGAGCATTTATTACATTTACACTTAAAGTAATTGTTGCTTCTTATATACTTACTGTATTTTTATTATTTGTTTTCTGATTATTTTTGTAGTTCTCTGTTTCTTTCTTATTCTCTTGCTCTTGTCTTTTGAATGTTGATGACTTTCATATTGTGTTTGGATTCCTATTTTTTTTTCTTTTAATAATTTTTTTTTTTTTAGACAGAGTCAGACAGTAGCAGAGAATAAGAAAAGGGGAGGGCCCAGAGCAGTCTCCAGAGTTGTATGTCATCATTTTTTTACATGGTTTTGTTCCACACAGGTGGGCAGGGGGGTGCACAGGATAGGAGCTGAGCTGGGGGCCTCCTGAATGGGAGGCATGCCCCCTTGAGCCAGGGGCTGACCCAAGGGGAGAAACCAAACTGGGGCCCTCCTGCATAGGAAATACATCTCAGTTCAGTATATGGACCTGCAGGGACCAGGGCCAGAATTCGGACCTTGGTACCTAGGGCTACATAGCGAACACTTAACCAACTGAGCCATCCTGGCTTCCCCTGGACTCCTATTACTTTATTTCTTGTATATCTCTGGTAGATTTTTGCTTTTTGGTTAACATGTGCTTCCTACATACCAAGCCATGTTTATAATAATCTATTTTAAGTTAATGGTGGCTTAAGTTTGAACACATTCTAAAATTATTTCAATTTCTACTCACCTTCACATTTATGTATTTGTCATTTTTTAAATTCTTTGTATATGTATTTGATTGTGTCCCTTAATTTATTAGTGCAATTATACACAATTTTCTAATTTTTGCCTTTTCCGCTAGCTTTATAATTGGTTGATCCATTATTTTATTGTTTTTCTTTTTCACTGAGATTTTTTTATATATTTTTATATTCTTGATTTTAATATTTTCTTTCCTTCTTAAGGAAGTCCCTTTATTATTTCTTATAATACTGGTTTAGTGGTTATGCATTGCTTTGTTTTGTTTGTTGTTCTTGTTGTTATTGTTATTGTTTTGTTTAGTTTTGCTTTGCTCTGTTTTGTTTTGTTTTTCATGTCCTGGACACTCTTATTGTCTCATTCAATTCTAAGTGATAGCCTTTCTCGGTAGAGTAATCTCAGTTGCAGGTCCTTGCTTTTCATAACTTTAAATATTTTGTGTCCATCTCTTCTGGCTTGCAAAGTTCTGTTGAGAAATCAGCTAATAGTCACATGAGAGCTCCCTTGTAGGTAACTAACTTATATTCTCTTGATTCTTTTAAAATTTTCTTCTTGTCTTTAAATTTTGGCATTATAATTATGATGTGTCTTTATGTGGTCCTCTTTGGGTCCATCTTGTTTGAAATGCTGTACTTCCTAGTCTGTATGTCTATTTCCTTCTCCAGGTTAGGAAAGTTTTCCATCATTGTTTTTTTCAAATAGGTTTTCAATTTCTTGCTATCTTTCTTCTCTTTCTGGTAACACTATGATGGAGGTGCTACTACACTAGATGTTTCCAAAGGTCCCTTAGATTATCCTCATTTTTTAAATTCTTCTTTCTTTTTACTGTTCTAATTGGGTGTTTTATGCTACCTTGTATCCCAAGTAACAGATTCAAATTTTTATTTCATCTATTCTACTGCTGGTTCTTTCTAATGTATTCTTCAATTCAGTTACTATAAATTTTATTTTTATTATAGTTTACTTCTATTATTTTAATTAAATTTATTGGGGTGACATTGGTAAGTAAAATTATATATGTTTCAAATGTACAATGCTATAATACATCATTTATATATTGCATTGTTTCTTCACCATTTAAAGTCAAATCTATTTTCATCACCATACATTTGACCAATTTTACCCTTGTATACCTTTCCCTCTTACTCTCGGGTAACCACTAAACATTTGTCTGTGTCTATGAGTTTTTGCTTTTTGTTTGTCTTATTTGTTACTTTCAGTTCATATCCCATCTGAGTGAAATCATATGGTTCTCAACTTTTCCTGTCTGACTTATTTCACTCAGCATGATGATCTCAAGATCCATTCATATTGTCACAAATATCAGTATTTCATCTTTTCATGTGGCCAAATAACATTTCGTTATATATAAAGATTTATATTGTCTGACAATTGAGTTTGTAAAGTTTTCATCGTGTACTTTCATTGGCAGCACTGTACAAAAAAAAATTGGTAAGGTTTCATAACTGTGGTATATCAGTGTCTCATAGCTGTATTCCTGTCAAAATAGGAGGTGTCTTGCTGAGTGACATTCATTATTGTTGTTGGGTGTGTTTGTGTGTCATCACAAGAATGTCAGAGCTTGAATTAGAGCAATGAACAAACATTAAATTTCTTGTTAAACTTGGCAAGAGTGGAAGTGAAATCAAGAACATGTTAGTCCAAGTTTATGGAGATAATTCCAAGATGAAAATGGCAGTGTACAAATGCATTAAATGTCTTTCTGAAGGGAATGTATCACTGATAAAGAGAGGTCAAGGCATCCACTAATGAGCAGAACTGAGAAAAACATTCCAAAAATTCATCAAATTGTGCATCTAAATTGTCAGCTGACTATGAGAAGCATAGCAGACCAAGTAAACATCTATAGAGAAACAGAAAAATCTTCACCAAAAATCTTGTCATGAGAAAAGGTGTGTGTCAAAATGGTCCCAAAGGAGCTCACCAATGAACAAAAGTAATGGAGTGTCAAAGTTTTCCAAGACCTTTTGAGAGGCAAGATGATATTTTGGACTATATTATCACTGGTGATGAAATATGGGTGGTACAAATATGACCCTGAAACAAAGTGTCACAGTGCACAATGGAAGTCAGCCAGTTATCCACAACCAGAAAGTTCCATCAGTCCAAATCAAGAGTCAAAATGATATGGCTAGCCTTTTTGATTTTAGAAAAATTTTTTATTATGAATTTGTATCAACAGAAAAACAAATCAACCAAGTTGATTACTTGGAAGTGCTGAAATGTCTGTGTGACAAAGTTAGAAGAAAATGACTTGAACTTTTTGCCAACAACTCATGGCTCTTGCATCAAGACAATGTGTAAACTCATAAGGCACTGTCTATGAGGGACTTTTTAGCCTGTAAACAAATAACACTGTTGGAACTCCCTCATTAATCACCTGATCTGGTCCCCAATGACTTTTTTCTTCACCTGAAGATAAAGGAAAGACATTTTGATGACATTCAGGACATCAGGGGTAATACAATGATGGTTCTGATGGCCACTCCAAAAAAAAAAAAAAGAATTCCAAAATTGATTAGAAGGATGGACTAGGCACTGGCATTGGTGCATAGCTTCCCAATGGGAATACTTCAAAAGTGACTCTAGTGATATGCAGAAACAAAGTATGTAGCACTTTTTCTAGGGTGAGTTTACAAACTTAATTGTCAAATATTTAGTATATATATACATACACATATATATGTAAACATGTGTGTGTGTGTGTGTATATATAAGTATATATATATACACATAGATATATACATATATACATACATACATACTAGGGATGCCAAAGAAATATATACACATTTTAAGAGATGTTATGTATGTATTAGTTTTTGAAGTTGAAATGAATTATGGTACCAATGTGTAATATGACATTTGCTCAAAAAATGACATGCATCAAATGAATCTTAGCATCACCATGCAACAGGCAGGACAGTCAAAGAAAATGCAGAAGCATGGTTGTTATTCAAGGAGCACAAGACCATTTTGAAGTGGTATTTGAAATTCAAGAACTTTGTGGAACTACAACAATGGAGACATGAGTATTCAACAGAACTTTCAACACACCTAATAATTGCACACATTCATGATAAGTTTAAGGTACATGGTAAATTGAAATGGCATGAGCAGTGGTACAAGTGGACACTTTGGTCAACATTGCTCAAGCAGTAGTTTGCTGTAATCAGAAGTGTCTGGATGCTGATGGTAACCACTTTGAGCACCTCTTATAATTGCAGAAGTCAAACGTGACTTGTATTTCTCTTTTGTTATTAGTATATATTGAGTATTACAATTTTAACATAGTTTTTTCCCTTTCTTAAAATGTGTGCAGATTTTTGACACCGTGTGTGTGTGTGTGTGTGTGTGTGTGTGTGTGTGTGTGTGTGTTTTCCCCCCACATCTTTAACTAATCATATATCAAAGGTCACTTTGGTTGTTTCCATGTCTTGGTCATCATGAATAATGCTGCAATAAACAGAGGTACATATATCTTTATGGATAAATGTTTTCAGATATTTGGGATATATACACAGAAAAAAACATTGCTAAGTCACATTGTAATTCCATTTTTTAATATTTTGAGAAGCTTCAATACTATTTTCTATATGGCTATACCAGTTTTCATTTTCACTAGCAATGTATGAGAGGTCCTTTTTTCCCCACAGACAGTTTTTCAAGAAAGACCCCCCCAAAATCATCATATTTGTAGGAAACCACAAAAGACCCCAAATCACCAAAGCAATCTTACAAAAAAAACAATAAGTATGGTGGCATCACACTCCCTGACTTCAGTCTATACTACAGAGCATCAATAATCAAAACAGCTTGGTAAGGGCAGAAAAACAGACACATGGACTAATGGAACGGAATACAAAACCCAGAAATAAACCCACAAATATATGGACAACGCAGCAAAGAATGTACAAGGAGAAAAGAAAGACTCTTCAGTAAATGGTGCTGGAAAAATTGGAAAACCACATGCAAAAGAATGAATCTGGACTATGAACTGTCACCAAATACCAAATTAACTCAAAATGGATCAAAGATCTTCACATAAGACCTGAAACAATAAATTGCATAGAAGAAAACATTGGTACTAAATTTATACCTTGGTTTCAGAGAGGGCTTCATGAACTTCACCTCAAAAGCAAGGGAAGTAAAAGCAAAAGTAAATGAATGGGACTAATCAAACTAAAAAAAAAGAAAATCAACAAAGCGAAGAGGCAACCATCTGCGTGGGAGAAAATATTTGCAAGCAAGGCCTTTGATAAAGGGCTAATATCTAAAATATATAAAGAACTCATCTAACTCAGCAACAGAAAAACAAACAAACAATCCAATTAAAACATAGTCAGAAAACCTGGACACTTCTTCCATGAAGGTATACAAATGGCCAACAGATACGTGAAAAAATGCTCACTTTGACTAGCTATTATGGAAATGCAAGTCAAAAGCACAATGAGAAAGCACCTTACACCTGTTAGAATGGCTATCATCCATAAGACAAATAATAACAAGTACTGAAAAAGGAACCCTCATACACTGCTGATGGAAATGTAAATTGGTACAACCACTGTGGAAGACAGTATGGAGATTCCTCCATAAATTCAGAATAAAATTACCACATGATCCAGCTATCTCTTCTTTGGGTATCTACTCAAAAAATTTAAAAACCTTAGTCCACAAAGGTATATGTACCCCAGTCATCATAGTACTGTTCACAGTGGCCAAGTCATGGAAACAACCAAAGTGTCCTCTGATAGATAACTGAATAAAGTGTGGTACATTTACACAATGGGATGCTACTCAGTGATTTTAAAAAAAAAGATGAAATACCTGCATTTGCGACAGCATGGATGAGCTTTGAGATCATCATGCTAAGCAAAATATGTCAGAAAAACTCAAGAGCCATATGACTTCACTCATGAATGGAATATAAAACAAAGTAACAAAAAAAAAAACATGTGGCCAAAGTCAATAGTTTAATAGTTACCTGAAGGGAAGGTGAGAGGAGACATCAAATATAAGGTGATGGAAGGAGAACTGACTATATAGCACACAGACGATGGAATGTAGAATTGTACACCTGAAACCTATTTAATTTTTACTAACCAATGTAACTTTAATAAATTTAACAATAAAAAAATGAGTCTAATTTAAGGAGCCTCTGGGACACCTAAAACTAATATAATATTGTGTGTCAACCATAGTTGAAAAAAATTGAACATTAAATTTGTAAGTAAATATACAATATTGATAGAAATAATAAAATAAAATTTACCAAGACCTCTTTCTGGCCCAGAATACCATCTATGCTAAAAGAAATGTATTTCGCTGTTGCACAGGTTCAGAATGTACCTCCCCAAAATACTCCATTTTAGCATATTGATTATTTTGAGGATCCTTGAAGAATAGCAGATTATTAAAGCTTTCTGACCTCCTGCTTTCTACCTAAAAGTAGATCATACATTTTCCTGTGAGAAAGGTGGCCTCTCTCCCTACATTAGGAAGAGAGGAATATTTTTATCACTAGATACTGGGATTCAATCATAAAATACACCTGTACAAATAAATTTACTAAAGTAACCCTTATCTTCTATTATTAGTTTCCCCATATATTTCCTGGTCACTGTCCCACAATTTATTGCCCATAGCCCTTGTCACCTCCCACAATTTATTATTTGTATAAAAATGTATATAATCTTTGGTGCCTAACAGCTTCTTTGGGTCTTCATTTTCCTTCTGAAAATTCTCTCCTACCTGTAAAAATATTAAAATTAAATAAATCTCTGGGGAAGCCAGGATGGTTCAGTGGGTTAAGCATTCACTTTGCAACCCTGGGGACAGAGGAAAAAAATCCCAGCCCCAGCCCATGTGCACCCATATGCTAAACTGGAGTGTTCCCATGCAGAAGGCCCCCAGTTTGGTTCTCACCACCCAGTTCGGCCCCTGGCTTGAGGGGGTGTGCCTCCCATATGGGAGGCCCCAGCCCAGTTCCCGCCATGTGTAGCCCCCACTTACCTGTGTGGAACAAAACCATGTTGGAAAAAAAAAACTGATGACATACAACTATGGAAACTGATCTGGGCTCTCCCCCTTCTCTCTGTCTCTCTCTACCTCTCTGTCTCTCTGTTTCTGTCAAAAACAATTAAAAAACCTTTATGCTTTTTTCCTGTTAATCTTTATGTTAGTTTAATTCTTAGGCCAACCATAGAACCTAAGAGAATAGTTTTTTCTCTTCTACATTGTTGTTGGATGGTATGTTCTATAAATATCAGTAAATTCATGTTGATTGATACTATTATTTAAGTTTAAGTTATTCTACATTTTTCTTGATTTTCTGTCTACTTGATTTATCAGTTATTAAATTGTTGAAATATTCAGCTACAATTTTTCTTACTGCCAGTTTTACCTGTATTGCTTTTTGCTTCATATAATTCAAAGCTCTTTTTTTAGATGCATAAATGTTTATGACTGTTGTGTTATAGTCATTTATTGAGCTCTTAATCATTATAAAATGGCCTATTTATCCATGGCAATATTCTTTGCTCAGAAATCTACTTTTTTTATATCAGTATAGCTACTCCAGCTTTTTAAAAAGTTGGAGTTGTCATGATATATTTCTTTCATTCTTTTTACTTTTAAACTATGTGTGTCTTTATATTTAAAGTGGGTGTCTTAAAGACAGCATATAGTTAGGTCATAATTTTTTGTTCAAACTGATCATCTCTGCCTTTTTACTAAAAGAGTGTCTATGTGTGCTTTTTAATTAAACAGGTATTTATATTACTTATATTTCAGGTGATTAATGATATGATAAAATTTATTTCTACCATTTACTACTTTTTTTCTTTATCCCATATATTCTTTGTTCTGTTTTCCTCACCATTATGGTAAAACATTTCTCAGTACTCTATTCAAAGCTACTGTGTCTAAGGAGAATAGGAACCATTCCTAGTCCTATTTGAACTCTGAAAATTATTCCTGATAATATTTTCAGAGCATTTTTTCTCAATGCCACATAGTTCCTCACATGAACACCTTACTTAGAACTCAGCACTAAAGACTGAGTCCCCTCTGCAGTTCTCTGTTGTTCTCTCTCTACGCAGCTCTCTTTCCTCCAGTGTTCTGTCCTGAAAACTACACATTTTGATGTTCCTGAATTTCAAGCCCTGTATCTTCAGGTAAGGGAGACCATTGGGCTTTCTCTGGGTTTCCTTTCTATGTATCATGTCTGGGAAACATGCCTTAGGCTGTAGTTTGTGGCAAGCATAGGACCCATCTCATTGTTTTCTGTCTTTCAGGGATCACCATTACTCATAGACTGATGTCACTATATTGAGAGTCATTATTTTATATGTATTTGTCTGATATTTTTTCCAATATTTGGTTGTTTCAGGGTACCAAATAAATCTAATCTCTGTTACCCCTCTTGACCAGTAGTAAATGTCTGAAAGTCAGATATATACAAATTAAATCTTGAATATATGCCATATACCAAAATCAAATATGGACAGATAAAAGTGTAAAATAGAAAATATTAAGAAATGACAATATTAGAGAAAAATATGGATGAATATGTTCATGATCTTCATATGGGCAAAGACATTCTAACTCTAAAACATAAAAGGATATAGAAATAAAAAAAATTAAAAGATGGATTTTTAATTTGTTTTCAATAAACTTTATTTTGGAAAAAGTTCAGATTTGCAAAATCAAGTAACTAAGATAGTATAGACTATTCTAATATACCTCTCATCCATTTTCTCTACTGTCATCATCTTACATTATCACAGTACATTTGTCAAAACAGAGAAACTATTCTAGTTCACCAGTTTTTCTACAAATGTCTTTTTTTCTATTCTGGATCCAGTGTACCAAATTCAAGACATTGCATTTAGATGGCATATTTTGACTATGCAAAAATCATTCAATTACTTATTTTTAAATGCAAAAACAAAATAAGAAATTTACAAACTGACAAAAAGATTTCTAAGGAAACAAAGGATTACTAGCCTTCAAAATAATTACTTCTTAAAACTCTATATAAAAAATATTGGGAAAGCTGGGATGGCTCAGAGGGTTAAGCGCTGGTTTTGAAGCCCTGGGGACCGAGGATCGAATCCCAGCCCCAGCCCATGTGGATCCATATGCTGAACTGAGGTGTGCCCCCAGCTCAGTTCTTGCCAGGGCCTACGCGGGAGGCTCCCGGCCAGGTTCCTGCCCTGTGCAGCCCTGTGCCCACCTGTGGAGTGAAACTATATGGAAAACTAATGTCAACTATGGAGACTGTTCTGGGCCCTCCCCCTTCTCTCTGTCTCTCTC
>PVKE010050002.1:0-11082 GCA_004027555.1 Craseonycteris thonglongyai | reverse complement strand
CCCCCCTGCCCCCACCCCCACCCCACCCCACACACACACCCACTGCTTTAACCGGCAAGGAAAACTCTGGAAAACTCGGTACGTGCACTGACCGCAGGGCCCACACGGCAGCACCTGCCCTGGGATATCTTCTAATACTGTTCCCTCTGTTTTGCCAGAAGGTAAATGAGAGGATAAACTGGGTGAACCATGCCCTGGTATCGTTTGTGGGAATATGTTGAAAGGTGTTTGTTCCCTGCGATTCACTAACCTAATATAAAGATTGACCCAATTCATTTCTAGAGTTTTACAAAGGAATTTGCAGGCAGCGTGCTCGAGGGGTGAGAAGCAGGCTGAAGCAGCCTGCTGGCAGTAAGCAGCTGCCTCTCACAGCTCACTTGCCTGACCCTCAGCTTCTGTGTGTGTAGAACTTGGAGAATCATAGTCCCACTTCAGCTAAGTGCTCTGAGTGTTAAAATACTTACAAGTGTGCGGGCATGGTGTAAGCCCACAATTATTAATAGCTAGTAGGATTATTGTTCCCCTTGCTCTTTTCAGAAATTAAGTGCAGCTTCAAAACCTCTTACCTAAAACTCCTGTAGCCAGGTGTACTTTGGAATTTGAATTGTGACAGGGTATCAAGACTGTGTAAACTCTATAATGTCACTTCCTGGGTGGGATTTGGGACAACACACCATAATTGGACTCAGGCGTATTCCAGCAGCAAAACGTGTTACTTTTTACCCTCAGTGGGAAGTGTGGAAATGATGAGAAGCCTCGTGTCAGGTTTTGTGGCCAAGTGAATTTGCCTGCCGCTACAGATGAGTAAATGAATAGCTGGGGTCATGTCAGAACTCTTTGCATTTTGGAATTGTGGACAAGGGACTGTAGATCTTAACTCTAGGACAGAAGTTTTACTGGGACTCGGCTCCCAGCTTCAGCCACCTCCTCGCTGAAAATGGATCCTCATCAACACTCCAGGGCCTTGCTCAGCCCTGCCTGTCCTGCTGAAGAAAGGACAGCTCCCTGTCACCCCCGTTGACATTGCAGGCCCACTAGACCTGCTTCTTCTCCCATATTTTCTCTCTGCATTCATGGCCTCCCGGGTTACAGTCACCTTGGAATCCCACTCCTTCAGCCAGTCAACTGCTCAGACATGTTGCTGGTGGTTTCCCACTTCCTAAGTCAGCCCCCCATGGTCTGGCTGGGACCCCCAGTACTGCTCTCCTCATGTGTCGTCCCAGCCTGGCCACGTCACCCACTGCTGGACCGTCTCCCCTGAGAGCCACTCCCATCACAGTCCCCCACATTTGGAAAATCCCGGTTGCTTGAGCCTCTTAGGAACCTCCCCCTACTTCCCTTTCCAGCCTCACCTGCCCTTGCTCCACCACACCTGTGGACTTGCTGCTTGTCACACGTCCTGTGTAGCTGCGTCTCTGTGTGTGTGTGTCCACACAGCATGCCTCGATTACCCTTCCCCACCTCTGCCGTTTCAGAACTTACGCATCCTCCAAGAACGAGGCCACTCGCTGCTTCTTTCTTGAAGACTGCTGTGATTGTTCCAGAAAGAAGTGTCCCCTCCTCCCCTGACGTTCCTTCATTGGTTGCTTCTCTAATGCTCCAGTTCCCCTGCTCATCGTGGGTGTTGTTCAGGAGGTTGTGTAGCCTCGTGGTCAGGAGTCAAGCACACTGCCTGCCTCCGAACCTGCCTCTTACATTTCGTGGTGGCCAGTTTGTAAGCCTCAGCTTCTTCCTCCATAGAGCGGGGGAACTGAAATGAGTTACCTGTCTTTTCGCATCCCTCATTGTCATGGGTTCACCACTTGCTGTATGTAAAGGAAATCATGTAGCTGAGTGCCTAGGGGACGCCGAGTGCTTTACAAACATTTGGTAACATTTTCATTGCTTTTATTATTCTGTGCATTATACCATGACCTCCTCACTGGAAGAAGCACGTTCATTATTCAAATCATCTGTAATCTCTCACACACCGTGAGTACAATGAACATTTGTCAAATGGGATCCTTATACGTTCTTACTCTTCCTTAATATTTAAGTTGTCTTCAACACTTTTTGGAGAGAAGGTCTCAGACAGTCAAGAGAATGATAGAGACAAAGGAAGATTAGGTTCACAAATTTATTTTTATTTAAATACATAAGAGTTACAAGGCAATAGATCCATTTCTTTGGATAGCTCAACCTAAATATTATCTGAAAATGTCTATATCCATCAGTGCTGCTGAGGAATAGCAGTGTGAGGAGTGAAAGAGAAATGAGTCAGTCTGGGGTGTGAGAGAACGTCGCCCCCAACCAGGCCCTGGGCAGCTGCATTAAGGTCCGTTAAGCCCCAGTGCTAGGTCAATAGCAGGGGGATTTGTTCTGAGCATCATAAACTGTAAGCGTGCATAATCGCACTCTGATCCGGCCAAACCTTCTGGACGCTGTGCTGTCCATGTAACTGCTATGCCAGCTGCTTCCTTTCATCGCAGAGCTGCTCCGCCAGGGTCAGGCAACCACGGCAGCCGAGGAGCTGGCCCTGCCCAGTCTGATGAGGTCACGCTCCACTGTGGCTGTGGGAGGGGCAGCTGGCAAGAGGAGAGCAGAGGTGTCACAGAGACTGGAACAGAGAAAGCTGCATCGAATCCAAGGATCAGATTCCAAGGGAACGCGCCCTTTACAAATACATGGCTTCTAGATTCCTGGCTGTGTTGCCACGTGAAATCCTAGTGATAATGGAGGGGCCAGAGTCTGTCTTTCTCCACCAGCTCCAGCCCTGGAGGTGGGTGGGCACTGCTGGGACCCCTCAGCATTCTAAGCTGGGCACAGTGAGGGCCCAAATATGCTGTTCTCAGAGGGTGGGACTTTTGCTGGGGTTTTCCAGCACTCATAATCTATTCGTAAGAGCACTCCCGTTCCTCGTGGGGGGACTTGTTGTATTCCGTAGAGTGCAGTCAGGATGTGGTGGTGACTCCAAGGCACATGTCCTCCCATGTCCCAATTGATTATTCAAAGCCAAGCCCTTGAGCCTTCACTTTGATACTGTCAGCATCCCTGCCGCCTTCCAGAAAATTCCCTTTCTGCTGAAGTTTGCCAGTGTAAGTTTCTAGGACTTTTAATCAAAGGACCCAAATTCAGCTCCCATCGGAAATAAGACTTTTGACCTCAGCCTTTCTACAAACACCACTCTCATTCCTCCTAGATCTCCTGCCCACAAAGCTTGCAGGCATAAGGGAGCGTCCGCAGAGAAGTAGAAAGGACCGGAAGACTCCCGGAAGCGAGCACATCCGGAAGCCAGCTGCAGGCAGTTTGCGGAGCAAGTCGGGGCTCACCCGAGGTCCCTGCAGCAGCCCAGGCTGCCTGGAGCCTGGGGAACATGGGCCAGGCTGACCAGCTTGCAGCGGGCTCACCAGGCTAAGCACCCAAGCTGAGTGGAGGCTTTTTGGTCGAAAACCTTTTGTAAACTTGACTGATAGGATTTAATTTTCTGTATCAAGCTATAATGCAGTAGTGCCCTCAGCATCCATTTCTGGGGACACGTGGAGATGTTTGATTCTTTACTAACTCCTGTGCTACTCGAGTCCCTAGGTACTTTTTAGTATTCCCTCCCCCCACCCCACCCCCATTTCCTGGTTTTTGAATAATTACCTCTCATTTCTTACCACTAAACTAAATGCATATCTGCACATTGTATTTCTCTTCTAATTATTGGTGTAGAAACCAGGATCAAGCTTGTTAAAATGAAATGTAAAGCAAGAGTAAGGGCTTTGTAAGTCCATCCATCTCTGTGCAGAGAAGGGGACATCCCCGCTCATCGGAGAAACGAGTCTTCTGTTGTAATGATGGGGTTGTCCTCCAGAGCTGGACTTCAGACCCAGGAGATGTGACTGTGCTCAGAATCACATTTTATTTCTCTCAAGTGTCACTCAACTTCTTCAACTGCTTTTCCCTTGCACATGCACCGCTAACCATCTTGGGAGAAATTGTTGGAAATCACTGAGTTCTCACAGGCTATTTTAGCTTAAATATGTACATTTTGTCAGAGAGGAGGCATGAAAGATGTATCAGGTTTGCTATCTAACAAACCATTCTGAAATGTAGGAGTTTAAAATAACAACCTTTGTTTCTCTGTTTGTTTATGATTCTGTGAGTCAGATGTTAGGGTTAGGCTCCACAGTGGGGGCCTGTTCCTGCTTCACTGTGTCACTTGGGACTTCAGCTGGGACCCTTGGGATGGCTGGGAAGGCTGGCCCTCTCTCACTTCAAGGTCTCTCCCCCTCCAGGAGGCTTCTTCCTGAGGGTGCTGGGTTCTAAGAGGGTGAGAAAGAAAGCTGTAAGGCCACTTGAGACCGAGGACCAGAAGTCACATATTGTCACCTCAGCCGTATTCTGGAGGTCAAAGCAGGTCACACGATAGCACTGACTCAAGGAGTGGAGAAATACACTCCATCTCTTGATGAGAGAAACTGCAAAGAATTTGTGTTCATTTTCAGTCTACCACAGCAGGAACCTCCAAGTTCATTATTTTATGAAGGACTAATTAGGCATAAAGTCTTCTGATTCTAAAATAATCATCTTTCCCTGGCCCTGTCCAACCTCTCATTATTTGATTAGTGCTTGCGAATTAACAAAATGCTTTCTGCATTTCATTTATCCACATCACAAACTTTTGAAGTGCATCTTTTGCTTTCAGACAAAGATGTAGAAACCTAGAGAAGTTAATGACTCACTCAGGGTCCCCCAGCTATGAAACAGAGACACCCCAAGTCCAGCGCTTCTCTCCATATTACGCTTGAGATCAAAGTGGAAGCTGGTTCTTGCCCACTGCTGAAGACCGCCGAAGACGGGCACATGTCCGTGTGAAATGCGCTTCTTCCTAACCACGAAGCTGTGCTTACCGTACAAATTCCAGAAATGCTTCCTACAGGTTCTTTTATATCAGTAACTGGATTGGTTAAACTGCAAGTAGAAGCATATACAGCTGCTGCTCCTCAAATAAACAGGGCTAACAACCATCTCACTAAATAGCAGCAGATAGGAAAGTTTTATGGCTTCTTAGCAGATACAGTGAATTCTCCAGACCTGTCCCCTTCTGAAACCTGCATAACCTAGCTAGCCCATTAAAGGAGGTGTGCATGCCGTGGTTCTCTCACACACCTGAAGTTCTGTATTTAGCTGGAAACATGTTTGACCTGTTAGATACTCATCTTAAAAAAAAATAATGAAAGGAAAGCTCTACCCAATTTCTTGAAAATCTTGAAGATTTATTAAGGAGATACTTTAAAAATGGAATAGGCAATCATTGAATAGAACTCCCACACTGGATAAAAAGTTCAAGAACAGAGAAGAAGGATCAGAGATCATTATTACCAACCAAGAAGGAATGTCAACCTTACAATGACTACATTCATACATTATTCATTTACCTGTTGCATTTCTGTGCTTCCTGTAGTTTTTCATCTTAGATGCCAAGGAATCAAAGGTCAGAGTTCTTGGAAAACTACAAATTTTTGCACCATATGCTGTCATTGGTGCTGCTTTTGAAGTTTTATATTTTTTATTGCATGAAGCATCCCTGTAATTTCTCCTTTTAGTCCCAACTCTGTGAGAGAACCAGGCAATTTCCTCAATTTATGAGTGAGGAAACAGCCTATAAGAAGATAAGTGGCTATTCTAAAATCACAAATCCAATAAAGTCAAAGGCAAAGCTACAACGTATGTCATGACTCTCACCTATTATTCCGCTGGCTCTTAAAAATACATAATTGTTTACTTTTTGTAACTATAAAAGAAACAGGGATAGGTCAGCAATTCAGTGCTTGCCTCACAATCGCAAGGTCTGGGGTTCGATTCTGAATTGTGGCACAACTGGTAACCACCAGGATGGCTCAGTGACGAAGGTTCTTGCTTCCCTTTCAGGAGGCCCCTGGTTCGGTTCCCACCCTGCGCAGCCCCACATCCACCTGTGTGGAATGAAACCATGTCACAGCTAAAGATGTGCAACTATGGAGACTGCTCTGGCCCCTTCTCCTCTCTTCTCTCTCTCTCTCTCTCTCTCTTACCCACTTCTCTCAAAACAATAAAGCACATCTTGAAAAAAAAAAAGAGAGAGAGAGAGAGAGAAACAAATGCACATATAAACAAAAGTCTAAAACAAGAAAATAAAAATTATCTAAGATCCTACCAACCAGAAATGACCATTTGTCCTTGTGCTGTCTGTTGATTCTATTTCCTTTGTTGTTCATGTTACTGAGATTATACATGTATACAGATTTTTGCTCTGGCTTTTGTTGTTTGGTTTAATTTGCTTAAACTTATACCAGGAGTATTTTAGCATGCTATTATAAAATCTTTGAAAGTATAACTGTAAAATGCTGCAGTGATATTACATCACAGGCATATTTCATAAATCATTTAATCAATGTCCTATTTTTTTGACACATAGATAATATCTTATTTTTACCATAGTAAATAAAAATGGGATGAAAACATTTACATGTAAATCTTTTTTTATATTTCTGGGTTTTTCCTTAGGTCATATTCTTATGGGACTGTGGGGTCAAAAGCCATTTCTTACATATTAAATCTTCCCCATTAAATTCAAGTGAAATGCAGATAGTGCAAGAACACATCACAATAGTCAGTAACAGGTTCTTGCTACTGGAAGTTTTCTTCTAGTAGAGCCAGGACTATATTCAGTGGATAGTGTCTTCATCTGATAAAGTAGACTCTTCATAGACCTTGGTAATAATTTCTTTAATGGGCTTGGCTGTCTTACTTCTCTTCTCTGTTTTAAGATTATGCTATCAATTCCACAAAAGTCACCATTATGAAAGTCAAAGGGGAGAGTGAGAGGAATAGCTGAAGGATGGAAAACTGGTAAAAAGGCTGTTGTAATTATCCAGGGCCTTTCTTCTTTCTGCCTGGAATACTCAGTGCAATTTTCCATTTAATTACTCCAGCTTGCCCTTCACATATCAGCTCTGGGAATTTTACTCTGTCCCCCATCCCATTAAATTTTACTGTTATTATGGTTTTGTAGTACTTACTGCTTAATTGTGATACTTATCACATTTGAAACTTTACATTTATTGGAATGTTGATTTGGTTAGTATCTGCCTCACCCACTAGATGGTGAATCTCTATGACATCTGATTTTCACACATCACTGTATCTTCAGTGCTTGTCATATAGAAATTCAATAGATGTTTATTGAATAAGTGAAAGAGAGAATAAATGAATGAATGCAATGCAATATATGTATTGAAATGGAAGTTGGGGTCAGGGAAAGGTAGCGGGGGAGGAGGTGAATGTAGTTATAAAAGGGCAACATGGGGGATCCTTATAGTGATGGAGACGTTCCCTAGCCTTACAGTATCAGCGTTGATATCTTGGTTTGACAAGACATGGGTAAAGTAGAGTATACACATGATCTGTCTGTATTATTTCTTAGAATTGCATGTGAATCTAGTTTGATTTAAAAGATACAAATTATGTCCAATCTTAGAAGCTGGCCAAAAACTCTTTTCTGTTCCCTGAGTTAAAAGGTGAGGAAAGCTCCAAAGAATTTAATAGGGCTGCCCATAGACTTTTCCACTAAACTGAATATGAGACTAGTGGAATAACTGTGCTTGTCTACATGTTCCTCTTGTAAATGTTTGGCTGAAGAAAACCAAGATGTACAGTTTCTGAGATATGTAAATTATGTCAAATTTGAATGGAATATTTAAGAGCTGTATTTTTCAAAGAGCAAATGGTGCCCCTTTGGGGAATGCCATATGCTTTGCAGTCGTGGTCTGGCTTTGCTGGCCTTGTAAGATATGAGCACAGCATTCCGACCACCTTTAAATATCCTGAAGGAAAATGATTGTCTCCTCATGCTCTTTTCAGCAGAAGTTTCTAAATTTATAAAGGATGTGATTGTTACTAGGCCCTGGTCAGGACATTGCCTTGGACCTCTAAAAGCCCCAGGGTCTTTGACATTGGTTTACAGAGCTGGGAGAAGAGAACTTCTAAGATGTCAGTGATAGCTGGGCTCTGTTTCCCAGAGAGGGGAACAATTATTACAAAACTTTCTTACTTAGTGAGAAAGTTATTTGGAGGTAGATAAAATAGGAAGAGACCTTATCAATGTTAGGTTCATATCAAGAGATCATCTTTTGATCTTTCTTAAGAATGCGCACACACGGGAGAATTACTTTTAGATTTGGTCAGTGTACGGTTAGCATGAATGTGTATGTTTCTTTTGTAAAAAACAAAGAAAATTCTGTTTTTAGTTCTCATAGTCTACATTTTCAAGGAAAATTGTTGATTTGTGTGTTTCTTAGTACTTTGAGTACTTGTTTTGATTTTTCTCCCAACTCACACCCTGCTGCCTCTTCCTTTCTATTTTATCTGATTACTGTCTTCCCATAGAATTTGCAGGACAAAATAGCCCTGCAATTATATGTTGTAACTGCTCAATAATTGCAAGCACAGTGCTTGAGTGCTTCCGACAATGGGTTAGTAAAAGAACAGAACCCCTTCATATCATCTCTGCTGGAGTTATTTATCATCATAAGTGATACAGTCATCGGAAAAAATTGTTTTAATTAATTGAAAGGATGTTGGGTGAGAGTGGCAAATCCCTTGCAAACCCACTAGCAAATGAGAATAGCGGAATATAAAACACACAGAAGCAGCATTTGATGGATGATTAAATGAAAGAAGGTTTTGGGGAAGGAGACTGAAGAGCACAGGGTAAGGTCAAGTCTGATTTGAGAATCTGATTACTAAGACACAGGAGGGAGTAAAAGGTCTGTTGAATTGAAGGGCTAGTGAGAACCAATCAACTGCTCTCTGAACAGTTGCCAAGGTGGTAACAGAACCATTGAGATGTGCAAAGAGATGGGCGTGGATCTTTTAGTGGGAAAAACAAGAAAAATGGAGGTAAGAGTTGACATATGTTTTCCTTCAAACTTGCAGATGCTCTGGTCTTTGCAGCTAATAGGTAAGGTATTAGTCATGATAAAGTTGAGCTCCAGATACATTTTATTTTCTTTATGTAATGAAATTCTTTAAAAGATGTGACTGAAAACAAAACATCATTAACAAAAGGACTTGAAAAACTTGAAGTGGGGAAGACTTCAGAGATGTTAGCTATAATTTTCTTGAAAATCTCCAGAATTAAGCAATAATTATATGAGGGCACAATATCACTTATTCATAATGACTAGAGGTCAATTGAATTATCCAGTTTGAGAAACAGAAAGAAAAAGAAATGAAGGAAAGTGAACAAAGCCTAAGAAACCTGTGGCAGAATCTATAAAAATAAAGAGTGTATATGATTCTATGGTGTTTAGTAAAGACACACTTTAGATCAAGCTTGTCCAGCCCAGGGCCCGCAGGCTGCATATGGCCCAGGATGGCTTTAAATGTGGCCCAGCAGAAATTTGTAAACTTCCTGAAAACATTATGAGATTTTTTTGCAATTTTTTAAAAGGTACTCAGCTATCCATATGTAGGGCATTTTATGTGTGGCCCAAGGCAATTCTTTTTCCAGTGTGGCCCAGGGAAACCAAATGGTTGGACACCCCTGCTTTAGACTAATAGACACAAATATATTGAAAGTGAAAGCATGGAAAAAGATATATCATGAAAACAGCAATCAAAATAGAACTGGAATAGCTGCACTAATACCAGGAAAAATAAACTTTAATAAAAAAATTATTAGTGGAGACAAAGAACACTTCAGAATGAGAAACAGGTCAATGTATCAAGGAGATATAATCATTGTAAACACATATGCGCCTAATAACAGAGTTTCATGAAGCAAAAAGGGATAAAATTGACAATTCAACAATAGTGTTTGAAGACTTTAATATCTTATTTCCAATAACGGATAGAGTAATTAGACTGAAGACTGACAAGGAAATAGAAGTCTTTTAAAGCAACTCGACCTCCCAGACACCTAGTGGACACTCTACCCAGAAGCAGCAGAAGACACATTCTTACCAACTGCGCATCGTACATTCTCCAGATTGACAAAACAAGCCTAGTAAATTTAAAGCCATTAAAATCATGCAATTCTTTGTCACAGCCACAAAGGAATTAAATTAGAAATCAATAACCTAAGAAAATTTGGGGAAATCACAGGTAGTATGTGCAAATTAAGCTCTATACTCCTAAATAACCATTGGGTCAAAGAAGAAATGAAATGAAAAAATACTTTGAGATGAATGAAAATTAAAACACAACATACCAAAACAATGCAGCTAAAGCAGTGTTTTGGGGGACATTTATAGCTGCTAATGACTACATTTAAAAAAGAATAAATGTGGCAAATAAACAATTCAACTTTTCATCCTAAGAAACTAGAAAATTAAGAGCATATTAAACGCAAAGTAACAAGTATGGAAATAATGAAGACTATAGCAGAAGTAAATTAAATGGAAAATAGAAAAACAATAGAGAAAATCATTCAATAAATATAGTTGAGTGTCTGTATGTGCTAGGCATTGTACTAGGTATAGCTAATACCATGTCTGTTTCAACCGGTTAACTGTAGGTTCCTTGTGGGAAAGCGTTTGAGTGGCAGGCCTCTGTGGTCTCTACCGTGCTTTGTAGGTAGTACTCATTGACATTTGTTGAATGTAGCCCATCTGACTGAATGATTAGTACTCACGCACTATATGCCATGCTTCTTCTATCAACACCACTCAGAGGTCCCTACAATTAGTGATGACTCTTTGGGTAATAATATCAATAGCTAGAAATTACTGAATACTTTTTAAATGGCAGACTCTATCACCCTATCACTAATGTTCACAGAAATTCTGAAAAAGGCATGAGTCATCAGTCCTCTTCATAAATGAGGAAACTGAAGATTGAGTTCCAGGTTATACATGGTGACATGTGTTAGAGGGGAATTTTGAACTGAAGCCTGCAGTTCTCTTCTCACTGCACCACTCTGACTACAGAAGTAAAGCCGCAATTGCAATTAGAAAATTGTGTGAAAGCAAGGTATTAAGGAATCCACGTCCCAGTGTTCTGAACTAAACGACCGCCGAGAACAGCTGTTCAGGTCTGCACAGCTGGCCAACAGGGATGCTCGGGAAGTCTTCTGAC
>PVKE010050001.1:0-11083 GCA_004027555.1 Craseonycteris thonglongyai | reverse complement strand
TCTATTTCCAACTACAGAAGAGTAAGTATTCCATGTCCTAGAATATATGAATAGTCAAATAAAATAAAAATGAATAAAGTTTCTGTACTCATTAAGGGCTATCTTTCTCTACTTTGATATCAAGAGATCAAAATACTGAAGTAATAACTATAGAATTGTCATAATTATCATTAATTTCTGAAAGGTTTGTATTAATAACACCATTTTCATAATTTTTCAGGTTAATGAAATGAACCTATCACAGTCCTAGGGAGTGGTTTTAAAAATACACATAACCTTAAAGGCAGAGTGGAATATGGTATGAATGTGCTGAATAAGAAAAAGCTAGCCCTTGGCATAGACCAGAGATGAAAATGTCATCAGCCAAAGGTGGTACGCAAACTAATTTTAAAATAATTCAGAGAAGGGTGGTGTTTTACTGAAGTGTAAAGTTGGAAAACATCTGTGCTTAGTGTCTTCTTGTTCACTTTTTAGCCCTGGTCATTTCATTTAGGTTGCCCTCATTCTTACTGCACTTGATGGATCTTTGGGACACCTCTATTGGCCTCACTGTGTTTCCTGGCAGATACATAGTATTGTGACACTTGTGACTTGGGCGAGAAAACTGAACACGTGCATCTCAGTCTCGTTCTGTCTTTCTCTGAGCATGGCAGAAACCCTGGACAGGTAGGAGCATTCTGCTTTGTGTCTGCTTCCACAGAGCTTAGCTTGGTCGGGCCAGGTAAGTCTGGAGACATTTTCACCAGGCCCACCATGCCAGGCTTCAGTGGTAAGATAGAATGCTCACACATACTGCTGTGTAGGTAGTGCCTGCCTACTCTGCACACCCACACTTCCTCTAAGAGGAGTCACCCCAGGGCCTAGACTGGGGTGTGAGGTACAGATATCATTGGGAACCCATTTGGCTCTAGATTCCAGGTATGTTCCAGATATACAACTGACATTTAAAGGTACACACTTCTGTATATTTATCCACTTTAGTTCTTAAGTGTAATGGATGTGGCTGGGGTAGGAAAAAGGGCTTTTGGTTACATACCAGCTTTAAACCCTAACGTTGTCAACAACATGTTAGTGAATTGTTAATATTGTAGCTGATACAATTTAATCGATATGTTTTCTGAATGATAATCTGTATTATCTTGAAAGTTTATGAAAATCCATGGTGGTAGTAATAGTTTTTATTATTAATTAGTATTGGAAATTCTATCTATGGACCTTTATGTATATTAATTCTAATTCTTACAACAATCTCATAAGGTGAGAATTATTATTGCTACAGCTAAACAGGGTCAGATAAAAGTAACTAGGTAATAATTAGCTTAGCCCAAATTTTAACCAAATTATATATTTCAAAGTTCAGACCCTTTCCTGACTATCACAGTGCCGTAAGGAGAGATAAACTCATATATAAAAATGGTAATTTAGTCTAGAAATTTATATCTGCCTTTGAGAGAAATGTAAATGCTGACCTAATTTCTGATGTAAATCAGAAATACCTAAAGGCATCTTTACTTTTTCTTCTAAATTGTTCCTTCAAATAATTTATTACGATTTATAATTAAATATTTCTACAGTTATTTACTGTCCATTTTCCAAAATTAACTCTATGCTCTAAGAATCTTTTCTGCTATTTGCACCATTATACTCTCTTAGCACTTAACTTAGTGTCTGGCTCATATTAAATAACCAATGTTTGTTGAATGCAATTGAATAAAGATATATGCCGTTAACCGTATTTTCCTTTTTAGCTACTGCACTCTTTTTTCATAAGAAAGATCTTTGAATGGATCAATCAAGTTTTCTTTCTCTAGAACATATTTTGTATCTAGGGGGAGAATAACTTAGTTACATTTGACACACATAGAGAAATAAAGATAATTTCTGGCATTACTTGAATGTTCTCCCTTTTTATTTTTATTAAATTTTTCTCTCCATCTTCTCCAATGCCTTGGTGTGTCACATGCCCAGGTATCCTCAGGCTACTGTGTATTTTCAAAATTTGAATACACGACCAGGTGTGGGTGACTTGTGAAGTTTGTCTCATACTTGGAATGTTTATCTCACCATTCTCAGCTGTCAAAATTTATTTTGTATTTAAGACACAGCATTTACATGAACACTCAACTGCTCTTTCCAAAGATAATTCTTCCTTCCTCTGACCTCCCACCAAACAGCCTAAAATCTATAATATAGTATTTATTATAGACTGCTGGCATTAGAGTTTGCTTTGTATGTCTCTCTCCCTAACAGAACACAGAGACTCTTTGTGCAGGAGCCGTATTCCCTCAGTGCCTGACACTGTATCTTGGGCATGAAACATACGTAGTCAATGCTCATTAAACTGAATGCTATATCTTTATTTATAGGGTGGAGATAATGACTAGCTTATAAATAGAGGGCTGCTTCATAATGCCAGAATCAGGAAGTACTGTCAGTAGTTGAATTGACAACTTGTTCAATCATTAACTTGCTTGTTTTGTCAGTCATTTTTAAAAATGTGTGTTCCAGCAGTTATTGTGGGGAAAAAATAACAATGCAGACTGCTCCAAGAACAAGTCACCATAATGGAAGCAGATAAGATGACTATTTATAAACTTATGTGTAATCTGCTATGTTATATATTAGGAATAAAATTTTAAATTACCTAATATTGACAAAAGAAATAACACACATCTTGTAAGCATCATAATAGATTTACTTTTACAATTTTGGAAAATATTGTTCTAATAATTTTATTAATTTTTTTAAGCTTAAATAAAACAGGATCCGTTTCTGGTGTTTGCAACTGAAGGGCCTAGCTGCCACAGTTGCTGAAATAGAAGAAACTTCAAGCTTGCTGGAATGAGGGCAGACTGTATGAAGGGAAGTGATGAGGAGGGGTGGCATTTGTGAACCCTCTGGATATTTTCTGCTATGCATGAATTTTGGAGGGCTTTGTGGGGAGTGGTGGAAAATCCAATGTATCTACTTTTGACTGCTTGTTTTATTTCAAGGTGGTGAATAACTTGTCTATAACAGCATCATTATTGCTTTCTTATGATTCTAATACCCTATTCTTAAGCGATTGTGTTGCTCATAACTCCCTACCACTAATTAAATGCTAAACTGAGTCAGAATCTGCCAGTAGCTAATCCTGAGTTAGATAACTCTGGAAGCTATATTAAATTTTTAACTTAAAACTTAAGCACCATTTTCAGAAGTCGCTTAATTATTATGCAAACACTGGAGAGATCTGACTCAACACATCTTAAATAATTGGTACTATATATTAAGCAATGACTGAGTACAACATTCACAAAGCATCAAGATAGAATTATGCTTTCTATTAACTAAGGTGCAAACTTTTCTTACTCCAAACACAGAGTGCATTTTTTAGTCAAGGTAGACAATGGAGGGTGTACATATATAGCTGAACTAAATGTGAGCTTGCATCAAAAGTGACAGGCATTTCTTAGTGATCTGACTTGAATGTCGTGTGAGCATTTCTGAAGATTCACAAAACCTGTATATGTAAATAAATCTTTAAGAAGAGTGGTAGGATGCAACAAACAAGTTGCATTTGAAAAGTTTATATAAAAACTGTGCTTATTTTTCTTAATTATTATATTTACAATAGTTTCTTTTTCTACAGGTGTTCTCAAAGAGTGCTTCAATGATTCTTGAAGAATACTGGGCAAGTTCAAGTGTCTGCAAGGTAAAAATTATTGCCACAATATTATTTGACTTCTTCACTGTGTTGACATTTGCACTGATGGTAAAAGGCAATGGTAATTAAATTGTTGATTTCTTAGCTTGAATCAAGGCAATGACACCAAACTACATTAGTTCATTATTTTATCCCTTGCAATGAACTCACAGGGGGAGAAGTAGTTCATTTTAACCTAATGTTGAAGCAATAAAATTATTAAATTTTTAATTTACTAATTGTATTAAATTTATAATCTTGAGTACTTTTTTAGCGAACCAAGTACTTAGTGTATGCATTGTATTTTCAAGGAAACAAATTGTTTTTAAGATCATAGTAAAGAATGTGCTTTCTTGTTCATGCTCACTGTTCTAATACAGGGGTTTTAAATTGAAATTAAAGAAGTATAAATTTGGTATGATGAAGGAGTGTTCTAATGACCATTAGTTTCAGAAGATGGAACAAGTGAGTTTTCCAATTTCAGAGGTGTCTTAGAACAGCTAGACAATAGCTTGGAGGCATACTACCAACTCCATGATATAAAGGAAATCACACACTGCCTAAAATGAGAGTGGATAAATTTTACAGTCCTTCCCACATTGAATCTTTTTAGCAACTTGCTTTTCCCTAAGGTCTGAAAATTCGATCTATATTCAGCTCAGTAGAAGCTAAGATTCTCAAAATTCATTGAAATTAGGAGCTATAATTTGGATAGCTAGCTCAAAAATAAATAGATGAAAATAATGAAAAGGAAATGATAGAAAAAGAATCGAGAATCAAAGACAAGAAAGAAGGGAAAAAAGAAAAGCTCATTTTTCTCTGAGAATCCAGATTTGTGTTTATGCCAATGTGAGGTCCAAATTGTACTTAAGGTTAACCCAAGTACAAATCCGCCAAATTCACAATCTTTCTCCAAGAAGACATTGTGGGACTTGTTTAGGACATCATCCCTGACGGAGCCTGACCATAAAGCAATTTCAACTGTGTGGGGTCTCTGGAATTTACATTCTGATTGGAGTAAAAAAAATTCTAAGTTCAATATTTTTTTGTTGTCTGTTTTTTCATCTATTCCTTGTTTTCTGAATATTTGGCTGTGATTCATCCAATTTGGGTCATCTGTGTGAAGCTTGGCCTTTGGCTTTTCCATGTTCCTCTCATTTTATAATCACTTCCTGATTCTTTTGAGCCAACTCACCCCTCTCTCTTTTCTTCAACAGTTCTCAGAATAAGAGCATGCTTTATAGTTTTATTATTCCTATCCTATGCAAATGGTACAGGGTTCGTGGTTTTGTCTCCTATCACCATTTTTACAAATCCATCCAGGATCTGGATTTTCTGAGGCTTGTTTCTTTTTATATTCTGAAATAGCCCCGTTTTGCAACACATAGCCATCTACTGTTCTGCCAACTTCCAAATTTTTTTTCCCTGGGGTCTTTATCTGAAAGAAAAAGGCCATAGTCATAAATTTTGCCAGTTCGTGCATCAGATGCATGCTCCCAAGCCACTCACATGTACATATGGCACGGCCTGTAGATGGTACCTAGTGCATGGTCTTCATCACATTGTAGCAACAACCCTTCAGGAATGGAACCACCATTTTCCTAGATGACTTGAAGGCTCTCACTCAGACTTTCTTATTCCTCATGTGGCCTCTGCCTGGCACTCTACTGAAAACTGCTTTAGGCAAGGTTACTTGTATTTTCTCTGCTGGTAAGATATGCAATCCCTGTCTAGTCCTTACCTGCCTACAGAAGCAATGGACAACATTGAACATTCTAGTGGAACCCCTCCTAAGTCTCCTCCACAGGCCCCTCTTGCACGCTTAATGGTCATGTTCCTAGCATTTTCTTCTAGTCTCTCTTCTCTTCCTGCTTTTGTCTGATAGATCACTTTTGCTCTGAGGGTTTGCAGTCACCAGATACGCAGGCAGAGGACTGACCTTTTCCTGATGTTCCTTATTCAAGTTGGTACCATATCTCCTTAAGATCTCTTATAGGCACCTTGCATTCATTTTACTAAAAAATGAATTTGATGGGGTTCAGGACATATAACTCTAAAATATGGCACCTTGCATACTGACAATTTTAAACTAAATGAGTTTGAGAAAAAATAAGGTCACTCCAACCTTCTCTGTCACCTATCACTTGCTCCCTATCTTGCTCTTCTTCCTTGAAAAGGGCCATAAAAGCCTCATGTGATAGACACTTTTCCTATACCTGGAGGGATGGAGCACCCTTATTTCTGAAGACCGAAGAATGCCAAGAAGAATCCTAACATGCAAGCCTTGCTAAATTTTCCCCAGTTTACTATAATTACCTCATACCTATCAGATTCTTCCACAATCATCCAGTCTTAATTAAACCTAGCACAAAGTACCTAGGTCTAACAGTTTCCACAGGCCTTCATTTCCTTATGAAGACTCTTGTGTCTCATAATCTGTTATTCTGTAATCTCCTGTTTATCTGTCTTTTTAGTTAAATTTTAGATCCAGCCAGGGACTCTTAAGAGGGTTAAGAAAAACTTTTTTCAATTCTACGTGTTCATCACCTCTCCCCGCCTCCATGCCTCCCAAACCTGCTCCTGTTCCTGCATCAATGGTCTCTCAGCAGCCCTACCATCTACCTATGTACCAAAACCAGAAGTAAAAAGAATGATCCTTGGCATAACCCTCTCCACGTCCCACCACACACATGCCAATACATCGTCCCCTGAATCTCTCAAAACTGTTTTCTTTTCCTACTCTAGCCTATCACATTTTGTGTTTTTTCATTTTATAAAAATTTTAATTTTATTTTTATATATTTTCTGTAATCTTTTCTTTAATTTTTATTTTATTTATTTAATTTAATTTAATTTTTCTTTTTCCTAATTTTCTTTTATTTTCCACATTCTACAGCTATATAGTTTGGCTTTAAAAGCCTAACAAAACAAACAAACACAATGATTAAAATGATTTCTAAGATATGTTTATATCCTATAAAAACCTTTAAAAATTGTTTTGATAAAATTGACAGAAGGCGTAATAGCAAGGTTAAGCTATTTAATAGGTCCACCATACTGTGTGGTCAAATGACATGCTTAACTATAAAAAGTAATATCATTTACCAGCTAAATCACTTCATCAAGTATAGTGATTAAACTTGTTTTATTGTCTTGTAAATGCATTTTCTCTGTAAAATAAATAAATAAATAATATAAAATTTTAAAAAAGAAGCATTGAGATGGTGACTTGGTTTGGGTTTACTATAAAGAGACTCTGAGATGGGGGGTTTTGGCAGGTTTATCTAGCTGTGCTCTTGGGAGAGTCACTGTATAAAGTTAGAAGGACAAGATTGAGCAGAGGAAAGAGATGATCCACACTACACCGTGGTTTCAAGAGAGGTCTTAATGGATTGCATGTGGAGCCCTAGAACTGAAATGGCTCTTCCTTCTGTTGCTTCACATTGAAATGAATGGCAGAGCTTTATATCCCTGGAGCAGGTTGTGATGGACCCTGAGCCCTCCTCTAGGAAGAACAGAACCTTTGGCAAGGCTGTGTCCTGATTTTGAGGCAGCAGTGAGCTGGCAGTGGTCTATACTCTCAACATCTAGATAATGGTTACAGTAACCCAGACAAGAGTCTGGAAGTAGGGTATCATGTAGCCATTACTTGAATCCCTTACAGTGGTATCAAATACAGGTCTCCAGAAAGCAAGATCTGTATGGATTTATTTCTTTCTAATATGCACATGCCTACTTATATGTACATTGAAGACGTTTGAAATAAAACTCAAACTCTTCACATAGTATTTTTTTTAACTGAACTGGGGGCCTCACCACATTCGGGAAGCACACCCCAGTTCAGCATGTGGGTCTGCCTGGGCCGGAGCCGGGATTCGATCCTCAGTCCTTGGGGCTTCAAAGTGAGCACTTAACCGGCTGAGCCATCCTGGCTTTCCCCACATAGTATTTTTAAAAGGTAAGAATCAATATAGAAAACTAGCCAACAGGAAAGATGGAAGCTCAATTCTAAAATATAGAGGAGATTTTTGCTGCAACTTAAAATTAAATTTAGGATTGAAATTTGTGGCTGCGAAGGTAAGAAGCACACTAAAATAATATGGGTTTTTGTCATCTGAAAGGAAAAAATTAGCTTTCAGGGAAAGTAAACACTTTATAGTCTTTTAACTTAGAGACAATTTATTACATGTAAAAGATATTGAATAGCAATGCATGTAATACCCAGGTCTGTCTGGAAAATATCCAGGCAGAGGCATTTATGGCTGAATTTGTTCCAGAAATCCTTCGTATCTTCAGAAGATGTAGAAAGTGTCACCATTCGGCTATTACATATATTGGTAAAATTGGAAAGCTGACCAGAGAATCAATGGCAACAAATCATTGCTAAGAAGTAAGCCCAAGTGCACTGCTTTTTAGTGCTCTAAGTTGAACCTACCTAGAGAGATGAATTGTTCCCAGGTCTTTTAGATCGATGTTGATGAGAAACATTTGCCTCAGCCTATTTTTGCCTGGAGCTAAATAATAGTCATTTCAAGTTTGAGCTCCCAGGCAAGTACCTGGCACACACATATCTATGGTGATGACTGAAAAGATACCAGATGGGCTGGCAGCAAGGTTACATTCTGTTGAGGATATTAAGGGGTTGAGTTATAGTTTGCCCACTTGGAGGATCGTTCCCTGTCCACATTGGAAGTGAACAGTAGGGGGCCTATGAGCTGACTCAATTGTTATAAATAGCTTTTAATCTCTATCGACTGAAGACATTTCTCTCTTTTATCTTAAAAGCCATCTCAGCTAGAGTGATACTGGCTGCCCAGAAATCTAACTTGAGAAAAATTTTGAGAAAGTCTCAGTATTTTGCGGCAAAGAAAAAGAACTGCCATGAGTGATTAGCAAACTGTGCCCTGGACAAGGGAACAAAGCATGCTATTTAGCTGCTAACCAGATTTAATCCCGTGGAAATCTGCACCATACGGCTTGGGGAGGCTCTGGCTGAGATAATTTTTGGAAGAGGTGCAATCTCAATTGACTTCTCTAGAACGTATGATTGTGAGTAGCACTTTCTCATTTTGAGGCCATGAGCTGCCAAATGGACTCCTTAGGGACTCTTGAGGGAATTATTTACTGTGGCTCATGTAAAGTTAGACCATGCCAAATGTACATTTAGTTCTAGCCTAGATGCTACAAAGTTGATAGTCTCTGGGAGTCTCATCCAACTTGCTTGGCTGCTTGCAAAGCATTCTGATTTCTGAGAGTGCAACGAAGTCATTTGGAAAGCCGAAAATGCCTTCCTTTCCTATTTCTAATGGCAGGAGGATAGCCTGTCCTCAAATTTGTGGCCTCCATCAAATTTCCAGAAAATGTTAAATAGGGATATTCAGGTATGTGTGCATACGTACTAGGAAGGTTAACTGTATCCCCCTTTTACTCCACTGATTATAAGTATTTTATCTTCTCACATTCACTTTTCTAAGTATTGCTTCCCCCATTTGGAATGGTAACTTCTCATCTGCTGCTCTGGTTTCCATAATCATCTTCCTCACCTAATTTTCCCAAATAATCTTGACCATCCTTTTTAATACGCTGTATAACTTACACATAAGTCTAGTCCATTGATATTTCTCTCCCCATGAGAATGTACAGCTTGCAAAGGCAGCAATTTCAGCCCTTATTATTTACTTTTACATCCTGGGGTCTAGAACGGTGATCTTATACACAGTAGGGAGTCAATAAATAAATAGCTGCTGATTAAATTAATTAATATGCCCTCCAATAGATGGTACCTATTCATTTTGAGTCCATAGTTTACCAATTTATATTGGTTTATAGAATAAATAAGGTTTGAATTTTTACAGGAAATTATAAGGCTTGGCCCAGACATAGTTCCTGTACTTTTTTAAAATATTTATTTTATTGTTTTTGACACAGATAGAGAAAGAGAGACAGACAGAGACAGACAGAGACAGACAGAGAGACAGAGAGAGAAGAGAGAGAGCCCAGAGCAGTCTCCATAGTCATACGTCATCAATTTTTGACATAGTTTCATTCCACACTGGTCGGTGAGGGGCTGCACAGGGTGGGAACTGAACCAGGGGCCTCCCACGTGAGAAGCACACCCCAGTTCAGCATATGGGTCTGCATGGGTATGGGTTGGGGCCGGGATTTGATCCTAGGACCCCAGGACTGCAAGGAAAGCACTCAACCCTCTGAGCCATCCCAGCAGCCCCAGACATAGTTCTCATCAATGTGGAATGTGAGGAGGAAAATGATAGATCAGTGCACACTAGAATGGAAACATTAAGTTGCTCTTAACTGCTTTTTAAAAATGAGATACAGTATTTGAGGAGGTCATCTATTCTGTAGACTGCTGCATGTATGTCTCCCTGAAGTTCAATCCTGACAAATATTGCTGCACTCCTGAAAACTCCTCAGAGACGGTCAAAAGCCACACTCAACCTGGAATTCATTGCTTTCGTTCTCCCGGACATTTGCTCCTAGACGATTGTTACAGCCTTATTTCTATTGTTACTACAGTACACCCTACATTCTACTATGAATTCTATTATTACTGTTTCTCCTTTGCATTTCAGCACAAATGAATTATGCTAAAATGAGAGTCCCTAATAATCAAATACGATTAAATCTCAAGTTGAAGGCTGTCAGGTTGCTGAGTTTATTTGTACCATTTCATGGAAGAATGTTACATGGAGGAAACAGAACTAGAGAAAGTCATTCCATTAAACTGATTTCACAGATACTGGTATTGCATGGTATCAGTGTATAATAATTGGTACATCCAAAAAAAGAAAAACACATAAAATTTCTTGGTCAGACCACTTTATAAAACAAAGGGTATGATGAGTAATTTATTTATTCCAAAGAAAAAGTTTACAATTCACAAAAAAATGTACTTGTCAGTATTTTATTTTTTGTTCCCAATTCCTACACAAAGAAATTAAACTCTCTGAGGGGAGCACTATGATCTGTTTGTTTTCTTTACTATTAGATACCCAGCACCTAGTAAAGGCCCTAGCTAAGTGTGTTTATTAATAACTGTGAATATAGGATTAAGCAGAGATTGTTTTATAGGGCAAATACCAATAATTTATTGTTCATTCTGCCAAGGATTATAATAAAAAGATTTTAATGTATTCTCCAGACTATTAAAACTCTTATTAATTCTGTTCTTAGTTCACAGCATGAATGTGAGACAAAATCAGTCTATATACTGAAGATCATGATTTTTAGTTTCCAAATGCTCTCATATGGAACAGTGGAGAATCTATAAAGGCAACAGATACCTGACTTTGTTCTTAGAGGTTATCATCTGGCTGCTGTTTTCTCCTTCTCTTCTCTTCTCTTCTCTCCTCCCCTCTCCTCTCCTCTCCTCTCCTCTCC